>LOJH01002644.1:0-10265 GCA_001685095.1 Ellobius talpinus
AGAGGTGCTCATGAAGGGAACTGTGCACTTTAACTGTACAACAGAGACAGGCATCAGACAGCTGTTGAATTCCCATGGAGGCATGGAGAGGATAAACACGTTGCCCAAGCAACTCTAAAATCCAGGAACATCTAACAGTCTTCCCACGTGTCATCTGACTCCTGAGAGAAGAGTTCTCTGAAAATTCCAGAAGCTATTCTTTGCAACCCTAGGCCCTGAGTATTTCCAGAGTCCCCACATTGCCAATAGGAAAGCCTGGACCTCAGATAGATATTCAGGAAAATGTAACGTATCATTCCTAAATTGTTGTATGCAGAAGCAACAAAACCCAAATCCTAAGATTCCTCTGTGTAGAACAGAACTGACTTCATGGAAGCCCAGTTCTAGGTTTCAGGGTGCCACCAGCAGGAGCTCTCCAGTCCCTGCTGAGCTATCCTGCCTCTGACATGATCAAGCACATCCTCTAGCTATGCTAGCTGGGTATAAAAACAGCAGGTAGGTATGGGGATCTCTCTGCAGAAGCTAGACCCTGATCCTGGAACCAGCACAGCAGCCATGCAGGATGTGTTTCCAGCTTCAAGAGCTCAGGAGAAGAAGATGACACTGTAAGAAAAGACCTTGTCCAGGGAGACACGGTAACAGAAAACAGAGGGCAGAACTGCAGGCATACAGGTATACAGGCAGCCCTCACCAGCTGCTCCTTGCTGCAGCCATGCAGGACTACACAAGCCTCACCTAGGAGATTCTCTACACCACCCCTACTCCCTCAGATTCCATATGATATTGTAGACAAGCATCTGGAGACTGTATGGCTTCCCTCAGTCCGCCAAGATATCCCATCTTCAGTACCAATGGGCAGCTCTCCCCAGGGCCTAACTTGAACTGCTTCTGCAGAGAACTGGACTCTAGGGAGTCTGGCTACAGGCGTCATCCCAAACCCTCTCTTCTCTCATTGAGCCACCACTGTCCATCCCCCAAGCAGGCCAGATCAGAGGCCTCCCTCTCCTGCAGGCTGGCATCATTGCCAGAATTTACATTTCTCTGCATTCAAAGCAAACACACATATTTTCCCTCTTCTAAATCTGTTTTGCTAAACAAATTAATCTAGCAGCAGATTATATTATGAAGAACCATAAATCTTTTCGGAGATAAGCATCTGTCGGGTTGGATTAGCAACAACCAATGTACCATCAGTTAATTTGCTAAGCCTCACAGTGCTGTCCCAGGCGTTTAACATTCGTAATAGCAGATGTAATTTGGGACAAATGGGAACTTGTTTCCTCATCCGTGTCTATACAGTGAGTGACGTATTCAGGGGAGGTGACAGCCAGCGAGAGGAGCGCCAAATTCCATTACGATTATGGCTGATGAGTCGGTAGAAGTTAAGACAGATGCTATGGGAATTGCTTGCAGGCGTCTGGCCCCGTGATGAACAGCCACTGGCCCCTCCTTCATGCCCCTGACTCCGCTCCAACACTGTAGATTCCCCAGGGAGGCTGTGGGCCAGGCGCCTAGGCAACCCTAGGTCTCCTTCCCAGGAGCTGCCAGGCTTAGAGTTGTCCCTGTCCTTGATGTGGTTTAAGACTAGTTTTGTTTTCAGGGTGAACTTCCCATGAGGACCAAGGTGCTGCAGGATAAAACCAGTGGGTTTTGCTGTTCCGCGCAGGAAGGAAGAAGGTTGCCGATTGAAGGAGAACGGCCACTTACCCCATGAAATCCTACCCAACCGCTAGCCCATGTCTGCCTACCCAAAGTCGAAGGAGGCACAGCCAGGAAAAAAACAGGTGCAGAGATGCTGTACCAACTGCCCAAGAGTGAACCTCAGGAGCTGCCCCTCCTCCTTCCCATCAGCCTGAGGCTTGAGTCTCACCCCCAACCATTCTTGCTGATGTTGGGAGCTTCTCCCTACGTGGGAGGATCAGCAAGGGCTGCTGTTTGTGGGGGCGATGCCCACATGCCCGAGCTTTCATGTTACTGTGGGCCATGCTGGGGATTGTGGGACGGGACTATCTGCCAGTTCTTTCTCCCATGGCTGCTGGCGTACGGACAAACCCTGGTCTGGGCACGACCAGGGCTACCGGTGTTGCAGATACGAGAGGATGAGGCAGGGAAGATAGGCAGAGCCGCCCAGAGGAGATGTCTCCAGCCAAGGAGCTGCAACTGTCCACATGGCCCGAGAAAAGGACTGCAGGGCCAGGGAGCCAAAGCCTTGCATCTCTTCCCTGCCCCAGAGGCCCTCCCCCAACTCCTCCCTGAGGGAAGAGATGAACCCATCTGCAGAGCTTCAATCAGCAACACAGGGAGTTCTTCCCTTCATCTGTCCTTCGTCTTTCCTGATATTCAAGGTCATTCCTAACCTTGGGACAAGTTCCATCTAGCAGTGAACCAGCCCCAAGCAGCCAATACCCTGAAGGCTTTGAAGATCACACAGTCCCTTGACATTGGCACGTGATGTGCCCAGATCGTAGCCTGAATATAACCATATAGGTAGGCACTGAAGTTACTGTGTTCCACATGGCAGCCAATCTCTCCTCAGAGTCCCACCCAGCTCTTCTCTCTCTGCCATCGTTTAAACTCCTGGGGACATCTGAGCAGCCTCCTGTCCCAAACCACCCTGCATCCTGCCTCTCCCCAAGCCAGAGCAGAAAAACAAAGAGTTAACCTACCTGAGGTCTCCCCCAAGATCCTTGGGGGCTGGATATCTTTCCCATTGTTGCTGGGACTGGTGGAAGGCTCTGTTGTGCTAACCCCAACAGGGGTCCTTTTCCAGGGATCTAGGGATTCGGTGACCCCCTTAGTCTGCAGTGTCATGGCGGTGGCCGTGCGGGCCGTGGTGGTGGTGGTGGTAGCCACAGTTGTCTTCCGTGTTTGCAAGATGGAGACCGTGGTGGGGCCGAACCCACCAGGGAAAGTGTTGGATTCTAGGGCTTCCTCATCCCCCGTAGGCCCCCAGGCTATGAATTCTGTCTCTGTTGTCGGCCTGCCACCACGAAAGTCGAAATCATTGAACTCTGCATCATGTGTGTGTCTCCTGCCCCGCCTGAGGAGGCTCTGTTGTTCTGCAGTGCCAGTGGTCACCATGGAGGATGAGGCCGATGCAGAAGGGAGGGAAGGGCTGGATCCGGTGGCAGCTGGGGGCTTGGTGAGTCCCCCTTTGGGTCCGAGGGGGGCCACCTGGTCCCTGGGCCTATGGGCCCTCCGAGCACGGGGAGTCTGCATCTGTATGGGTCCGTGGGCACGTTCAGCCCTGGCAGCGCGGGGACTCCAGGCTGGTGTTGGTAGCCTTGTTGGGGGTCCGCTTCGCAGACTCCACAGTCGCTGGGGCCTCTGTGGACGTGAGAGGAGCCGAAACTCAGGCCCTGGGCCTAACGAATCACAGGACGGGAAGTCGACTACAAGCTGAAGCATGGCTATCAGTATCCAGGCATGGCTTCCGAGAGAGCGGCCGGGCCAGCGGATGGACATGGAGCTGAGGAGAGAGAGCAGAGTAGTCAGCGGACAGTGGGGCAGCAAGATGGCTCTGCCCAGGGCCACCTCTAACCCCACTGGATGGGGACAACTTTTGGTTGTAAAAAGAGTTCATCTGAACCTGGAAAAGACCCCAGAAGCCTCTGGGCCGGCTCAGGCGCACACACTGTGTTCTTCTACAGTGGTCACCATGTGTTGGAGACAGCTGCTTCCAGCTCAGGCACCTCCTGGATGGTAACCTAAGAGCCCACTTCTATGGCATGGGACCCGGCCACCAAAGCCCCCTCCTCCATCTTGCCCCTGAAGACTTGCCCACAATGGAGGTGAGACTCCAAGAACACAAAAGGTACAGAAAGTGATGAGAACATCTGCTCCCAGTGGCCAGCTGACTCGTCCTCAGGCTCTGGGAGGCTGCAGGAGGCAGAGGGGAGGGGTCTCCCCCTAGAGTGCAGGGTTTGCCCCACCCTTCCCAAGACCCCGCGACCCTTTAGTCCTCCGAGCTGAGCTTAAGCCCGCTAGCCCTCCACCTGGACACAGCTTGGCAACGCTCCTTCTGTCTGGCCTTCCCTGGGTGTCGCTCTGGGAACTCACTGCAGCTCAGGAAAAGCTGGAAGCTTCAGTTCTAGGTGCTACTCTGTTGACATTTCCACCCCTCCTGTTTATCTCTGATGCAGATGCCCTTTGGAAATTCTCTTCAGCTGGGGCTGAACTGAGAAAGACCAGACTGAGCACAGCCAATCAGGAAGGGAGGCTGATGCTCTCCCTGCTGGGAGCAGGCGGGAAGCATGATATCCGCTTGTCTGGGTCCTCTTGGGACCATCCCCATCCCGAGTCCATGGGCAGCTCCACTAGCTGAGCACAAGTCCCCTCTAGACCCACGGACGCTGTAAGGGCACACAGGAATCCAGAACAGCATGCAGACCCACCCAGCCGGGAGTGGAGGACGTAGCCCACGCGCTCCTCCTTCCCCCGCATAGGTAATTGAGGACTGATCATAGATGCCACTCAACGTCAGTTCTCATCATCAACTAACTTCACATCTGAAAGTTAGAAGGAATCTAAAACTTCCCCAGAGGCTGCTGCAGGGAGAGCGGGTGCAGGGTGTTAGGCGCCCTGAACCACCAGCCTCCACAGCTGTGCTTGCCAGGCCCCGAAATGCACGTGGGGTTGTTTTTCTTTATAAGGCATCACGTGTGTGCGTTTTAAAAAGTGACTGCATGTGTCAGGGTGTGCCAGTGTACGTGTGTGTGAAGCCCACGTGGATGCGGATGCTGGCAGGGGGTGGGAGCACATCCAGGTGGGTGTGCGTGAGTGCCGGGTGTGAGTGCTCGTGCGTCAGAGTCTGAGGGAGTCAGTTTGTGAGCGTGTTTGCCAGTGTGAGACTGAGCCTGTGTGGACGTACTGATGTATCTGCGAGTGTTCCCCTGGGCGTGAGAGTCAGTGTGCAAGAAGGTGCCACTACGTCCATCTGTGTAATTATTTATGTGTGTATCCATGTGTCTTGGTGACTGTGCCTTTCTCTATATCTCTCTATGGGTCTATACATCTCTGTACCCAAGTGTGGGTCTGTGTCAGTGTGAGTGTGCAAGCATGTCCTTGCTCGCCCTTCAGTGTGTGGAACTGTGTTTATTCAAGGATGTGCACATTCTTTCTCAGCCTGTGCTGAGCCCCACGTGCCTGAAGCTGAGACCCACTGGTGGTTGGGAAGGAGTTGGCCCCTGAGAAAGAAACTTGAGTTCACTGGGACTAATTAGCAAAAAGCACCGGTCTCCAAATAATAAGGCCCAGCTTTTTTAATCAGAATGAAAGCACTTTGCCGTCTGAAGGAGGAAGAGCTCATTAGGCTGATGCCTCTGGGCTCTTTCTACCTCTGTGTTATTACTCTGTACGAGCAGCCAAGCTCCAGCAGGGACAGGGTTGTCATCATTGTGAGCAGAAATCTAGGTCAGTGTGAGACTCCCCTGCATACTTGGAAGGGCCTCTCCTTGGAGCTGCAGGTGACCCTGTAGGGACAGAATGGTGAGAACCCTGGGTCCTTCCCTGCCCACATATCTGGATAGGTGTCTGCTTCCCTGTGAGTGAGATGCCCTGAGTAGCTGTGAGGCCTCACTAGGCACTGACAGGTCTTCTAGGCTTTATCGAGCTTTGCCAGCTTGTCACAGCACCATCAACCAAACCCTACGAGGCTCTACAAGTCTCTAACAAACCTTACCAGGCCCCTCAGGGCCCTCTAGCCCCCACTGGGTCCCACCAATTCCCTCCAGATTTCACTAGGACCCCAGGCACCTCCAGGACTCATTAGACCATACCCAAATTCTACTGGAACCTTCTATTACTCTCCAGGTCTCAACAGAACCCACCCATACTTACCATATCCCTCTAGGCTCCATTTGGCCCTACTAGACTCCGTCAGACCCCAGCAAGTCCTACCAGGTCCCAAAAGGCCTCACCAGATCCTTCTAAGCCTCTCCTGGCCCAATTATTCCCCTTGCCCTCATCCCAGCTGCCCTAGAGAACCATCCAGACCCCCAGCAGTTCAGGCCCTACGCTGGATCCTTCTAGTACTCCTAGGCCTGTGCTGGGCTCCCCAGGCTCCATCACACCCCACCAGAACTCAGTAGTTCCCTCCAAATTCTGCCAGAAGCCAGCAGGCCCCATCAAGTCCCCCTAGATGTCTCCCAGGCCCACGGGGCAGGCCGACTGTGAAGCAGGAAAGCAGAGCTGCCTGCCGTCAGTACTCCGAGAAAATCACCCCAGGAAATTAAAACCACAGCACCTAAGCCTAGGCCTGCCTCCCCAGCATAACTTCACACACAGGATATTTCTGTGATTTTTCACCAATCATGGGCTGTAATTGGTTACCATAGAAACCTTCTCATTTCCAAGACACCCAGCTGTTATGCAGAAAACCCAACCCTGGCAATGGGGCTGGGGAGGCAGATGCCCTGCTCCTCCTCAGCCCTGCAGATCGCTTTAAAAGGGATGCGTTTGCTCAGGTGGGAAATAGAGGGCAGTGCGGGGGAAGCAGCTGTCAGCTGGGACAAGGGCCTGCCCACTGGACAGTAGAGTGCTGGGCCCTGAATGAGACCTGACCTCATGGCAGTAAGTCTGGTCTGCAGGGGACACCCCTGGACTGGCCTTCAAGGACCCTTGTAAGCCTACAAGGGCCTCCTCTCCTTATTCCTCCTGCAGAACCACGGGTGTTCAGTACAGAGTTAGGGGTTTTCAGACATGCTCTGATACAAAATGAAGCCGTTAGCAGAGGGCTCCACCTCAGGAAGGCACCGAGGAATTGTCATCTGTCTGACATCCTCCCAAATGACAGGGGGAGAATTTGCAACATGCTGGCCTACCCTGCTTTCAAGTACCAGTGCCAATGGGCCACATGTTCACCCAGGAGACCAGGTAGAGTTTCCCCAAACTCCAGGACATTTCAACTGGCCCTTCAGAATGTGTCACCCACTTTACTCCTCAAGGTCACCAATAGCAATAAAGATGGAACACACCAAGAGCTGCGGTGGCTGCTGCTGCTGCTGCTGCTGCTGGGAGACTAGGATACACACACACACACACACACACACACACACACACACAAGATGGGCGTGTGAACTGGCCTGCCTGCTATAGAAAACAATTTGGTGACCCTTGGAAAATCAGAGCTACCACTAACGTGGCAAATACAGTCTTTAAGGTACATACCTGAACACTCATGTGTCTAACATGACACCTCGCAGTAGCCCAGAATGCAAACACCCCAAGCATCACCCAACAGATAGGCACATGGGACACATCCAGACACAGAGTAGCATTTGACCCTCAAAAGGCAGGAGGTACCATCCACACACAAAGGCAAAGGAGCCAGAAGCAGGGCCACACATAGATGGAAGACTTGGCACGATCTCTGGGTCTGCCACAGATGGAAGATGCCCAGATCCTGCAGGGTAGCCAGTGGCTACCACGGAGTACAGGGGAGGGCCTCTTTGGGAGTGACTGCCTACTGAAGGGGTTCTTTGGGGCAGTGACAGAATGTCCTGGAATTCATTGCAGTGGCAGTGACACACCATATGAAAACACAAAACTGTTGGACCATGCACTCAAAAGCAGGGAACATAATGGCATGTAGATTACATCTCAATAACAAGAAAAAAGGACAGGACTCGGAAGGGAGTGTATGTAAGTGCTCTAGGGACTGATGTGGACACTCTCTGTGACCTCCTAATCCTGAGCCCTGGCTGCAAACCGGAAGGCCTGAGCCAGCCTTCTGAGTCACAGGCAAGGTGTGTGGATGCTGTTGAGACTCAGTCTGTATGGAGCCGACTCTATGGGAGTCCCCAGGACTTAGGGTCCCTCCTGGCCTCATGACATTCACCTCTTGCTCATTTCCAAGGACACCGTGCAAAGAAAAAGCAAAGCCCGCGGGCCGTGCACACCGTTGCCTCCATCTGCCTTTATTTTCTAGTTTGCAGCTCCTTGCTTCTCTTCCTTTTAAATTTTTATTGAAATCACTTTTCCCCAAGAATGGTTTAATAAGATTCAGTGGATTGAGGTTCAATTCACTCCCTTCTATATAGTTTCTCCACGGAAGAAAATCACTGTCATTTAAGGGAGACAAAGACGTCTCTTCACCCACAGTCATACCCTCCCTGGGACCCAGATGTGGCAGCGTGTGCTCCTGGAAACAGCAGTTTCCTCTTGATGGAGCTCACAGTCAAGGGGAGTGGGAAGAGTGAAGTCCCGGTGTCATGTGGCCAAAGCCACCTCGCACACTGCAGGTAGAAGTCAGAACTGCCTAGAGGCGGTGGGTCCAGGCTGCTTTTGTCTCAGAGCCCCACTGCAGGAGCCCGCCTGCACCTGCTGTGCTATCCTAGAGCTTCACCCTGAAGTTGCTGTAGAAGTTAGCCAGAGCCCAGGCTTGTGGATCCTTTTCTGGGAGGCCCTGTTTTCCCACCACCAACACAAGGTAGGTAGCTAGAGTGTGGAGTCTGAGGTTCTCCCTCCCTTCAAACCAGACCCAGCCTTCCACAATCAGCAACTTCTCAGCCAGGCCAGGAATGATCTCAAGGAGCTGGAGTTACAGAGACAACAGCAGGGAGACACGGGCACATGGTCAGCCTTGTGTGAGGCAGTCCTCTCTCATGCTTGATCAGAATGCCCTTTCACCTGGGGCTCAGCTGGGACGGGGACATCAGAACCAGGGTCCCACTTCCTGGCTTCTCCCCACCTCTGTGAACTTGCTAAGAATGCTGTTCACCTCAGAACACTTGAGATTCACACAGAAGCTGCAAGGGAACGGTGCCTTCTGGGGACTCTCCTCCAAGCTCCCCCTGATATGACACACATCACCGGCTCCCCTTGTCACAACCTCATGGCTGCTGGCTCCAGGCTGTATTCCAATCTTGCTTGTTTTGGTTTAGGAGCCTCCCAAGATCCCACCTAACTTAGTGTGCAGTCTCTGACTTCCTGAGGGTACTTTTAACTTGACAGTGCCTCTGGATTTTGATGAGCTTCATCTATGGGCCAGTGGGGAGCTATAGATGTCCCTCAGTTGGGCTCTGGGGTGGTGGATTTGGAAAGGGGAACACCGAGGCCAAACACTGCTCTTATTGCAGCTGAACATCTTGGCAAGAACGAAGATAGTCTTACACGGTGGTCTAGGCCTTGGCATTGCAACCTGCTACCTATACAAGCATGGACAGTTTACATAACTGCTCTGTGCCTCAGTTGCCCTGCCCTCAGAGCAGGCTAAACTCAAGAAGCTCTTTAAAAGGTACCCAGGGGTACTGTGGCAAGTACTGCTGGCTGCATTCTTTGTGGGTGCCCTGGGGCCCTGATTTCTCGACTGTTCTCCTTGAGACAGGCAAGCCCAGGGCCCTGCTCCTTCCTGGGAGCACACAATGACTTTGGGGTGAGGGGGATGTGGCTCCAGAGCCTTCACAGGTGCTTGAGGGAGACTGATGGGTAATAACACAGTGGCGTTCTGGTTGCCTGGGAAACATGCCTGCAAGCGTTCTGGAGGAGCAAAGTGGTGAAGTGGTGATGAGCTGTGGGTGGGCAGGACAGTGGGTGGTGATGTTCTCAGTCCCGGCAGTGGGGAGTCTCCTTCTGGGTCCACGGCTGATCCCTGGCTGCTGTGCCCCCCCTTACAGAAGTTCCACAGTGGGACACAGGACCTGCTACTTTCTGAAGTGCCTGTAGCTCTACTGGACGCCCTCCTGGCTCAGCTGCTGTCACATATCCCCCGTCACCGCTGCACTAGTAGGCTGCTTAGCTACACAGTCACCTGTCACATGCCTTGAGCCTCCCTCTGTAGCTGTGACAAAGGTCTAAGTCAGGTCCCCCAGGATGAATTAAACCCTGTGCCCTCTCCATCTCCCAGAAGGCACAGAACAGACTTGACACAGTCACACACAGATGTATTGGATCAGGCCTGCAGTCCAGCAATCATATAATCTCCAGAAATCTCATACGGCCAGGGAGCATGCTACCATGGCAGAGTTACAGGCCCTAAAAAGCCCTCTTGGGCATCGTCATGGGACTGCTATGTCAGGAAGCTCCCACGCTCACGCGAGGACCTCACTTTAATCTCATTTTCAATCTATTCTCAATTAAAGATACGGCATGGCGGGGGGGGCAGCATCAGGAGACAGCAGCGGGGCCAGGTGATGAGGTAGATGCTCCAGGAGAACGTGGGAACAGACAGACACACGGGTGGATCACAGAGCAGCTCTGAGCGCGGCGGACCATCTCCCAGGCAGGGATATCTGGCTGGGAAGATATTTGGGGAAGGTTCTAGGCTG
>LOJH01002644.1:26509-38788 GCA_001685095.1 Ellobius talpinus
GAGGAGGAGAAGAGGGAGAAGAGAAAGGGGAGAGAGAGAGGGCGGGAGGGAGAGAGAGAGGGAGGACACACACACACACATGATCATGGCCTGGCAAATGCATTAAAAGTTGGAAATACTGCTGAAGTACATGGAAGTATTCTAGGGGATAGGTCAGCTGGGAAAAGCACTTTCTGCCAAGACTGAAGACATGAGCTTCATTTCTGGAATCCACATTTCACATTGTCCTCTGACCACACACGCACACCACAGCAGTGCCCCCCACAATAAATATAATTTTATTTCATTGAAGACACTCTGTCTCTGGAGTGGCACAACACCCTACTGAATGGTGGTGACGGCCTAGCATCTCCAGAGAAACCTGTCACTAGCCTAAGCTTCAAACTCAAAATCCAATAAACAGTTTTTACTGAAAGTGTACAATGTTCACTCCATCAAAAAGTGAAATAAAAAACTGTGAGCTGAGCCATTATTAGTCAGGAGTTGTCCATGAACACAGGCGTGCACGTGTGTACACACACACACACACAGACACACACACTCACCCTGTGTATGCGCACTCTTTACAGAGAGTATAGGACACACATGAATGAGAGAAAGCCTTCTGAAGACAGGCAGAGACTGAGACATTAGGCCACAAGACAGGGAGTACCCAGGATGGCCAGTGTCCACCAGAGACAGTGGAGGCAGGAAGATTTTCCCCAGCATCTCAGAGGGAGTGGGAGAGCCCACCCTCAGCTCGGTTTTGGCATCTGGCCTCGAGAGCTGCAGGAGGAACAAACACACAGGGCAGCTCTTCTTGATGGCAGTGCCAGCAGTTTGGGACCACTGGGTCGGGTGGTCTGAATAAGAATGGCTCCCCATAGACTCACAGGTTGTAATACTTGGTCCCCAGTTGGTGGAACTGTTGAGGAAGGATTAGAAGGTGTGGCCTTGGTGGTGGGAGGTGTCATTAGGGGATGGGCTGTGAGGTTTGGTGGTGGAGTTGTCATTGGGGTGGATTGCAAGGTTTCAAGAGGCTGCCATCATTCCTAATTAGTCCTCTCCCACTCGGGCTTATGGATTAGATATGAGCTCTCAGCACTGCTCCAGCCCCGAGCCTGCGAACTGCTGCCACACTGCCCTGCATGATGATCATGAACTCTGACTCTCTTAAACACAAGTTGCTGTGGTCATGGTACCTGACCACAGCAATAGACGTAACGATGACTGCAGCCCCGACAGAGCTAAGGACATCAGGAGTCTCTGTTCACTCATTCTCTCACCATTTGCTTACTTAGTGCCTGGCATTCAGGGGTCTTGGTGGCAGGATCTTGGAGCACGACACACAACTCACCACCCTGGAGTTCACGAGGTAGCAGACGCGGCTGGGTAAGAAAGTAGAGTGTGGCATAGGAGCCCTGCCAGCATGCAAACCCTGAAGACCAAGACTCTGCCAAGAATCAGGATATCAAGGGAGGTGGCTGACACAGGAGGAGGCGAGGCACAGCCAAGTGCAGGGCTCAGGCATTTGCTAAGCCTTTCTGTGAGTCAGATCCCTAAGCCATAAAACAGAACAAGGACAACACTTAGCCCAGTCGGGAAATATGAGGATTCCTGAGCGGGTGGTGCAGCCGGCCGGCCTAGGGCTGCACGTTTAGCCACTGCTGAAAGTGAGCCTGACCGCTCACACACTGCCCCAGGTGCTGAGGATACATGGAGTTACCAGAAGTCCCCACCTCCTGGTGCACATGATACATAACCCCTCCCGTAAAGGAGGAGGCAGGATGCGCGCCTTCCTCCTAATGAACAGATAGGTTACAGCAGAAGTCATGTGGTCATGGGAGTAACTGCATCACCTGCTACCAGAAAGTCCTTCTTGCTGCTGGGGCTGCTGCTACTGAATTCCCTGGCGACTGTATGGCAACAGTGGCTGCTGGAGCATCCCAATATTGGGGGTCATCAGGAGAGTAGACAGTTTTCATAAAGCAGAGCCCCTTCCCACCCAAGATCCTGTTCACCACCAACACCCTCAGCCTAGCCGCCACCCTTATCCACCAGACTGCCACAGCCCCATTCACCAGCCTTGTTACATCCCTATGCGGTGCCCGGCTGAACCTTGCCAACACTCTGACTCCACACCTTGATCTCAGCCTTCCAGTGCTCAGCTGAGGCTATGCCCATGCCCCTGGCCCCAGACATTGATCTCAGCCCCATACAGCACCCAGAGGAGCCACACCCAGATACCTGACCTGGGTAGCATGCCACACGGTTAATGTGTGTTCTGTGAAGACACCCCAGTTGTGGTAGTTCATCAGGCAGCAACAGATGGGCTGAGACAGCAGAACCTGGTCCAGAAGGGCAGAGGCTCACAGTGCAAGATGTCGGGCACTTATCTCTAAACTGTTCTCCAGTCTTCCCTAGGGCTTCATCCTGTCTCATCTGCTCGAAGAAACCCCACAAACTCAGGGAGCAAGTCAACCAGACCTCCTCCCTGGTAAAAGGGAATCACCTTGAAGACTTGCTGAAGGGCTGTTCCTGCTGGATGGGGGTTAAGGATTAAGTGTCAATTGGCCCCTTGGGGGCTGCTAAGCCCAACCCACCTCATGCAGCCACCAGGAATGCCTTCATCCCACTGAACAAGGAGCACTGCCCACCATGTGCCTTTTGTATTCAAACTAGTGGACTGGGCCCCAAGGGAGAGCAACAGTGACTGCAGAAGGAACTAGACAACTAGCCGCCATCGCTTGGGACCTGCTCAGTCTTGGCTGCTTATGGCCTGGATAATTACATGCTAGTCCCTGTTCACCACTGCAGCATCTTTCCAGGAAGGCGAGCCATCCTGTGTGCTGAGGCCCTGTGCATGCCCAGCATGGTGAGTTCTGGTGTCAGACCTCAGAGATTTATAATGTTCTCCCACCCTCCTCCATCTTCCCCCTCCCTCACGCTCTTGAGCCTCACCAGCAGGGCAGGTATAAGCAGAGTGGGGTTCCCTCTAGGAAACGGAGCAGGAGGCCACCGTCCAAGTACTATGGGTGAGGCTCCCTTCTCCCACACGCAGATTCCATTTACTACAACTGAAAGCAAGTAGCCCAGGCATGGTGGAAGCTGGTGTGAGGTTGGAACCCTCTAACTTTGGATTTCTATAAGGCAGAACCCTTCCCAAGGTCACCGCCTAGACTGTGTGTGTGTGTGTGTGTGTGTGTGTTGTCACTGTCACACGCCCACCATGGACTTACTGGCCTCCTCTGATGAAGGACTCAGCCTCACCATGAGCAGCTCATTCCCTTGACAGATACAACCTACAACGACATCGCTGTTCACTGCCCCAGGCTTCTGTGTGGCCTGTTTATGTTTTCCTTTCTAGCCTGAGGTCTGCTGCACACACATTCCTCAGACCTCCCACTTAGGATGCCAGCCTCCATGGCCGTGCCCTCCACATCCTCCACTTTCCCAAGCTTCCTCGCATCTTGGATGAATACATATTCACAGGTTCATCCCCTCTACCTTCCATCTTCCACCCACAGGGCTAGCATGCCATGTCTGAGCATCACTAGGGATGAGCAGGACATGAGCCTGGTACCAGGACCCAGGAAAAGCTAAGCAACAAAACCACACACACCCGAGTTCTTGTCACTGTGGGAGGGACAGGAGAAGTCACCAGAGGTGAGCTATGTGGCCCACAGACAAGAAGGGTGTGCTGAGAACAGGGCAGGCCCCATGGGTACCATGGCCAAGACGACCGGCTGAAACTGGAACCTGCAAGGCGGGAAATAGCAAGTCAAGAAAAGTGCTGGGCAGCCAGCCCTCCAGGAAGCTATTCCTGCTTCTAGAATGTTCTCTCCATGGCTTTTGGAATAACTGGCTGGCCTAGCTGCCTCTGCCAAGGAACAGAAAGGCATGCAGGAGGTATGGATCACGACCTCCAGGGTTTTCTCCAGGGGACATCCTGCAAGCCCAGTACCTCACAAATGTAGGCAAGCCACGAGGCATGGCTGTTCTCCCCTGAGCAGAGATTGAGCCACTTGGCCCTGGAGAACCAGGAGAGGCTGGAAGTGTGGAGCTGGGGTGAAGGTCAGCCTGGAGCAGCCAGGACTCTGCCTGGCCACACCGTCTTCATCTTTTAAAATCCATTCAGTTGCAAGCCAGTGCTCTGGAAAACCCTGTGGCTGGATTGCCACCCACTCACCTTAGGAAAGCAACATGGAACATCAGTGGCCCTTTCGACCACAGTGTTTGGTTCTGGTTCTTTTTCTAACATCTGGAGATAATACCACTGCAATTGTCCTCCCTACTTTGGGCAAATTTCAGTTAAAACTTTCCCCACTGAGCTCCAGGGTGCACAACCCTCCCTCCGTGTACTGATTGCTGGCTTCTGCAATAGACTGGCCTGGAGAAGGCCTGTCTGAGGGTGTGCTATGCTCCAAGCAGAGACCAAGCAAGTGGGGCACCTAGTCACCCTGAGCCGCTCATTCCCACATGCGCAAGGCCAGCCGTTTCTGAGCTGGATGCCCTAGGGGACTATGTCCTCTCTCCTGCCCTTGCTCTGGAGCCAGTGGGTGTCTCTGCAAAGTTGGTAGCTTCACATCTCTGAGGAGAGATGCTGCCCGAGTAGGCTTCTACTCTAGGAGGCCAGAGCCAGGTCAGAGCCTCCTCAAGCTGGCTGGATGAGAAACATCACACTCCACGACGTGCCGTGCGTGCCTTGGCTGCCAGAGGCCTCTTCTGGAGATCTTTGCCAAAGTTTGGATTCTACCAATTTGTCGTAAATAAACTCAATTTTCACTCCCTTCGCACAAACCATCTTTTCTGGAACTTTTTATTTTTTTCAAACGAGCAAGTATATGGGTAATGAGGAAGTTGGAGGAGCGTGACTAAGCCAGGGGCACGGGAAATGAAACGAGGAGGTGATGCCGGCCCCCGTCTCCATGGCAATGAGAAGCCAGAGGAAAGCAGCTCCCTGTACAGGATGTCAGAGTATGGGAAGCCGAGGAGGAGGTGTAAAATGGTCAGTGAGTGACCATCAGGATGGCTGTCTTTGTTAGGGACACAGAATGGCTTTCTCCCAGACACGGGGGCCTGACCCCTAGGGAGGCTGTCCAGCGAGTCTCACTGATGATGGCACAGCCCTGGTGGCTCCTCCCCGGCTTTTCAGCCGGCAACATAGCTGCCTTCGACTGCCCACTGTGGACTGTGGGGTTCTGAAGCATGTGGTCTCTGGCACTGGGTGATGGGAAACTGAACTGCCCAGAGGAAGTCTTTGCCCTCATCTCCTGGGAGCAAAGCCCCTGGCCTGGCCTGTCCAAGGTAAATGTCTCTGCCACAAACTAGTCCCTCCACCTCCAGAGGACCAAGACAGAAGGTGAATGTACAGCATTCAGCCATGTCAATGTGGCCGAGCCTTACAGATCATGTGCTGTCGTCACCCACAGGACGTGGCACATCTTGACTGTGCAAACAGGACAGCTAGACTCTCTGGAATGCTGCCCGCTGCCCCACATGACTCTCCTTCCAGTGGACGTGAGTCTATGTTCCTTTTCTACGACAGACAATAGCTCTGAGTATAGCATCACTTGCCTCCTGCTTGTGTTGGCTGTAATGAAGCCTGAGGGTCCCGGGACCCCAGGAGCTACAATGACCGTCATGGTGAGGGTGTGGAGTGGGTGGTCGCAGAGCCGGCTCCGAACAGTGAGGAGGGACAGAGGTATGGTGGTCACACAACACTCTCCTGCCCCTGTCCCCCATAAAAGGGGCGGTGCTCTCCAGTCTGCCGGAAGACTCTCGAGCCTGCACTCCAGAATTCTCCATGTGGCCACCCAGCCCTGTGACTCACACTGGATCTGTGCGAAATCTGTGTTTGAAAATGCTGAATGTCAAAAAAGGAAGAGCAGAGGCAGACAGCACAACAGAAATAGGCCCGTAGAGACAGAGACGAAGCAAGTCTTTCTTTTGCACCAAACTTTCTGCCAGAGATCCAAAAACATGGGTGGAAGAGAGGGGAAGACATGGCCTGCACGCCATGCCATGTATCCTCCTGGCAGAGCCACTTCAGCTTCTCCTTGACCCTGAGCCTGTGAAGAACGCTGAGCCCCGAAGGTGGGAGCCTGAGCCAAAGTTGCCCAGAGTCACTCTCGGCAGTACTGGCTTCTGATTAGACCTGCAGTTCCAAGGCGGCGGAGCATCTCAGTGGGACCTGAAGTTCTCCTGCGTCATTTACGTGATGGGGCCATGCACCAGAGAGCCAGCAACACTCCTGCAGATGCCTCTCCCAACCCCAGATGGCTGTGTCCTCTGTGGAAGTGCCCCCACCCTGGATTCTCAGATATCTACCTGGCAATCTCTCCTAGGGCTCCAGGTCAAGTGGCGTGAGCTTGAAACAAATACTGAAAGACAAAACATCTGCCTCCACATGGGCTTCTGCAAGCAAAAGGTGTCCGTCCATTGCCCTGCACCGAGGCTGGGAGACCAGCTCTGTCGAGACTCAGTGCATGTGCCTGTGGCCTTTGGGGCTGAGGCAGTTGTGGCTGGTAGACTTTGTGGCTGCGGTACCTTAGTCCCCTTTATGCTGGGATAAGTTAGACTCCAAGAGCCCCAGAGGAAACTGGTTGAAATAATGTTCACTGTGGAGGCCAACGTGACTCCAAGTGCTTGGTCTACTCCATGTCAGTTTGAGGGCCCCGTGATCACCACACACAACATGGGTTGCAAAGACAGGCCACTCAGTGTACACACGTGAGAGTTCTCAGCAGTTCTGAGTCTCAGAAGAACCTGTACCCAGGTGACAGGGGCCTTGCCACCCTGGTGAGCAGAGCACTGGTTTCTCAGTCTGTTCTCACCAGCTCCCGGGAGGGCAGGACACAGCCGTCTGCAGCCTGTAGATAGGACTACTACAGTACAATTGGGCCTCATCAACTTTGCCTGAAATGCTGCATTCCCATTAATTACCCTCCTGAATACCCAGGAATTCCATTTTTGCTTCAGTTTGCAGAATTGACGGCAAGCGATATGCTCACAGCTTTTAGAATTCGAGCTAAGGGGGCTTCCTGATTTCCTGGTCTTCACAGCAGCCTTCTTGGATGGACAGGGATGCGATGAGGACTCAGAGTTAGGAGTTGTCGGGGAAGAATTGAGGGACCAAGGTGAGTTTGTCACTGGGGAAGGGTTGGGTTCTGATGGCACTGAATGTGTGGGGTGGGGGTGAGGACTGATGAGGACCGAGGAAGAAGATGCGGGCACGGTGGGACATGTGATTTGACCACCCTTAGGCCCAGAGCTGCGGTTACTATTGTGTTAAGGCCTTCACAGTGATGCAGGCCCTGCTGTCAATCTTACTCCTTCTGCTCCATCCCATTCTGTTTCCTCCGGAGGAGGGGCGGCCCCCCTCCGCTCTATCCACTGTGAAGAACAGAACTGTCTGGGGAAGGTGTGATCTCCAGCAGAGCGACCAAGAGTGCCCCTCACGGAGGAGAAAGGGCTTCAGGACGCTGGCTGAGATGCTTTGCCTGCTGGAGTCTCCCTGAGAAGCGTTTTTTGGGAAAACTTCAGCTTCTTAACATTGACCTTTTTTTTTTCCATTCTCTTCCCTGCTTCTCCGGAAGGGAAGAGACAAAATATCCAGAACATTTTGGAACACCCCAGAACACCCTGTCAACGGCTGTTCTAGTTAACTGGGGCACGCCTGTTCTAGTTAACTGGAGCTCACTCTTGCTTTCATGTGCTTCTCCTGAGCAGATCTCCCAGTAGGTTCTTGGAGCCCGAACCCGCAGATGTTCAAGGCTGGGAGTGAAGAGCCCTGCCCCACCTCTGGGAGAGACTCGAGTGAAGAGGTGGTTGTGTCTGGCCGTTTGTGGAGAGCCTCTAGAGAACCAAGCAGTGTGAGGCAGACTCAGTAAGAAAGCTCCTCTAACCAGAAAGTGACAGGCAGGCTCCCAAGCCAGCATAGCCCCGGGTGGGGGGGCAGGGAGCAGCAGGCTCGCCAGGGAGGCTGGGTCACAGGTTCCCTGTTACCCTGGGTCCAGGCTGGTGTTGAGCCAAAGGATCAGTGTCAGCTTACAGCTTTCAATAGACCACATGGCTCGGCGCTAAGGTCCAAGAGGAGGAAAAAGCAGAAGTCGCCCAGAGTAGGACTCATCCCAGGGGCAATTGCACTAATCCACTCCCCAAATGGCTCCTAATCCCTGCTTAGCACAGAGCTTATAAAAATGCTGCTTCCCTCCCAGGGGACTGGTTAGGTAAGAAAATGGACAGAAAGGCCACTCTGAGCCTGTGCTCCAATGTTTGTGCTCTGGGGTTAGGGCCTGTTGGCAGTGGGATAGTCCGGGGGCCTGGGCTGGCTTGAACTGTCACTAATCAGAACCATGCTTCAAGAAGTCACCAACTCCCATCCCCATGTAGAATGATGGAGGTTTCACCTGCAGAAGCTCGGAGGGACCCTGGGAGCACACAAAAATCAGGTAGGAACGCAGGCAGTACCCTGGTCTGGAAGAACAAAGACAGTCCCAGCCAAGACACAAACCGAGTGTGACCCCGTCACGTCACGCTGTGGCTCTGAAATGCCCCCCCCAAAGGCTCATGTTCTGAATTTAGCCTCCAGCCTATGGCACTATTCCGAAGGCTGTAGAGCCTTTAGGAACTGTGGCCTGGCTGGCAAAAGGTCTCTAGAGGCAGTTTATACTGTCCTGGTTCCAGAGTGTACCCCATGTCCTGGCTGCTCCTCCAGAGTGTCCCCTCCTCGGTGGATGGCACTCTCCCAAACCATGAACAAAATAAACCTCTTCATTAAAGCCGTTTCTGTCCAGTGTTCGGTCACTGCAGTAAGGAAAGCAGTGCATACCTCGAAGAACCGCGAACAGAGAAACATATGTACACACACAAGTTCATTGCTGCACCATTCAAAACAGTCAGAGACAGCACAGATGGATGTCCACCAAGGAAGGCCCATATAAAACAGTATTCAGAGGGGCCATAGGCTGTCATGGACATTCCATCCCTGATTCTTGCTACTAGTGTGACTGACTCTCAGAAGCACCATGCCAAATGAAAGAAACTAGACAGCAAAAGTCGTCAAAGATTTATATAAAATGCCTAGACTTAACCAATCCACAGGAAGTAGTTAAGCTGAACTGTCACCAGCAGGACGGGCAATGACCGCTCAAGGGTGCAGAGCTGCCTGTGGGATGGCAAAAAAAGGTTTAGAACTGGAGAGTATGGATCACTGGGGATGAGCTAATGTCACTGGGGTACACACTGTAAATATGACCATAAACTGGCAGTTGGTTGAGTTTGAGCTCTTCCTATCAATTGAGCTGAGTTTCCATTCTTTTTGGCTGAGTCCAAGTCCCTCTTTATGACTCTGAGTCCTTTCTGGAAACCCGAACATGCCTGTTGCCATGGACATAAATCCTACCTAGTGTGACCCAGGGTTCTGGCGCTCCTACCTAGGATGACTTGGAACAGTAGAAGGGACATTGGGAAGATGGAAGAGGCAGGCACGAACCCCATTTCCTATAACCCTAGAGACTGCATGAACACCACTCCCTCACAACATACATGAGAGTAACAAAGGGACCTAGCCAGGGCAGGCTGGGCCTCTTGGGCCTCAGGCCTGTGGTCCTGCAGGAGCACAGAGCGACCTCGGTCCCCTGGCTAGGCTGTGGTGGATAGACCCGAGTCAGGTGTTAGGTGAACTCATTTGGTATCTTCAGGGACTGCTCTGCTGATTCTGCAAGATCTCAGAGAATTGCTTAGCCCTGTTGTGCCTCAGTTTACCCATCTGTGAAGTAAGGTTAATGATATTCCCTGACCTCAACAGACTGCTGAGTCTGTTAATTAAAGTATTTGAACTGCTGGGTGGCTGCAGAGGGAGAGGGCAGATGCAGAGGTGCTGGTGATTTTCAAATTCATTGGGTGCGTCACAACCCACACCCTCCATGGCATCCCACACTGAGACACACACTCATCAGACACACATACACCAACAGACACCATACACACACGCACAAAGAAATACACAATCACACATACACCAACACACACCACACACACACACCACACACACACACACCAACAGCACACACACCACTACACAAACACACCAACAAACACCACACACACACACACATGTGCATGCATGCAACACTCTTAGACACAGACACACACTCTCCCATGCTGCTCCTCCCAGACCTTCCGCCTCACTTCTGCACAGGATCGGCCCCACAAAGAGACAGTGGAAGCTGAAAGACCATTTCCACTAGAAACTTCCATTGACTCCTACTAATGGGACCCCACCTCACATCTCAGGAGCTCAGCCCCGAATCCGCACACACAAGCTTTAGCATGATGACCAGCTAAGTTCATGACAGTGGGTTGGTGGCATCCCTGTAAGGGATGGGTGACGAATGAGAGCTCAGAGTCCAGGTGCTATCTAAGGGTAGGAGATGCAGTTGGGGACCAGAGTGGGAGGCAGCAGGGCTGGCTGAGCTGGGGCTTCGCTAGCATCCTGAGACTATGGGGTGAGAGGGGGACGGCAAGAGTCTAGCCAGGCTGCTGTCTTCAGGATTCCAAGGTCTCCTCCAAGATTCTCCCAATGTCTCTCTGGGTTCGGAATGTCCTCCTGTGACCAGGCTTCCCCACAGGACTCTGTGCTCTACACACAGCTCCCATGGGGTATCCTTCCTGTGATCTATCTCTCCTCCTCCATGAACACAGAAGTCAAGAATGCTCCTTCAGAATGTTCCATTGCCCCAAACTGGAGGAGCAAAGACGGAGTCCTGGGCGCTGCTGCCTCTGAAGTCCCTATTACCAGTCCCTGGGGGACAGAGGGACCTGTTTCCCCTCCCAGAACTCATGCTTCAACTTGGGGGGAACTAAAGAAGGCCAGGATCAGTGAGTCTCCTGATACACCCTCCCAAGTAAGCAGAAATAAGAATCTCTCTCCATCTATCTTTCTCTCCCTCTCCCTCCTCCCCCTCTGCTCCCTCTGTCTGAAACCCCTCCTTTCCCTCTTCTCTTTCTTCCCTCCCCCTTCAGCCCCCCTGAGCTTCTCTCACAAGACTCCATTAGACATTTCCTCTCCTCACTGTTCCAAGGCAGGGTCCTGCTTCATCCTGTCCCACCTGACCTGACTCCAGCCTTCGGATCTCCTAAACTTCTGGAAATGGGTCTAGATTGCCTCCTCCAGTCCTCACATGCCATACAGCACATACAAGACAGCTCCCCAACTCTACCTAGCCAGAGCCACAGGTTGCCTGGCCTGCAGTTCACCCACCGTCCTACACACTCAGCTCTAACCTCCTTCCCTGGCTCTCCGACCTGTTACCTCATGGAGAGACTCAGACATGGCGGAAAAAGTACTGAACGGGAAGGACAGAGCCCTTAGCAGGGGCTTGAAGGGACCTCATGGGTGGGATCTAATTCAATCAGCCCACCAACCCAGGCCAGGCGCTGGGAACCAGGCAAAGGCCCAGGAAGCCTTTGGGCACAAGGCCACAGCATCAGGGACCTAATGGGGCCATTCTATCATCCATTGCTGGAGTTCTGAAATAGTGTTGCAAAAATAAACAAGTTTGCTCTCTCTCTTCGTGTAATTGGCTCCCTAAAGAATTAGCTTCATCCCACAGCAGGAAGCACAGCCTAGAACTTTCTCTTCACAGAATAGGGAGCGGGTTGGGACTGAGCACAGGCTGGAGATAGGACCGTCACCATCCGGGTAACATAATCTTCTGAGAGAGCTTGGCCCTCAGTGATCCTGAAGCAGAATCTCCTCAAAGGTTGCCTCCAAATTAGGGGACGTCCTTTGCACATACAGAGACCTACCTGGAAACTGACTCTAATATATTCATTTAAAAATAGACAGCTGTGGAGCTGGAGGGGCGGCTCAGTGGTTGTGAGCACAGACTGCTTTTGAAGATGACCTAGGTTCAATGCCCACCAGCCACGTGGCGGGTCACAGCTGTCAGTAACCCCAGTACCAGGGACTCCAACCACCCTCTTCCGGTTTCCACAGGTACCAGGCAAGCATGTGGTGTACATACATACATACATACATACATACATACATACATACATACATGCAAAATATTCATATACATACAATAAACAAATATCTTTTTTAAAAATTTAAGTTAAAAAGCATACCCAGTTGTGAAGCTGGAGAGAAGTCTCAGTGGCTCAGAGCACTGGGTGCTCTTGCAGGGGACTCAGGCTTTGATTCGCAGCACCTGTTATGTCAGCTCACAACCCTCTGCAACTCCCTCTCTAGGGGAAGCAATGCCATCTTCTGGCCTTTGCGGTACTACACAC
>LOJH01002645.1:0-35215 GCA_001685095.1 Ellobius talpinus
TATGTGTTACTTTCATTGGTTAATAAAGAAACTGCCTTGGCCTTTTGATAGGTCTGGCTCTTTCTTGTAGCCTTGATTTCCCTTTCTAAACACTGGCACTGTGAAACCAAAATATACCTTTCTACTTACGTTACCTTTGCCAGAAGGTTTTACCATACAAAGAAAGAAATAAACTAAGATATTGGCAAAACTCTCTCTCTCTCCCTCTCTGTCTCTGTATGTTTGTGTGTCTGTCTGTTTGTTTATGATGCTAAGGTTTGAACAGAGGACCTTGCAGATTATAGATAAGAAAACACTTGTCTTAAAAACTACAGCAGCTACCTGTCACCTTCCAGTGGCCCTAAAATACATTGATTGGTTCAGTTCATTTATTGTATTCCATTTTCTCTATTACTGTTTTCTACACTATATGGGATGGGAAATTGCTTATATATCAGAGTGAGTCCCTTAATATCTATAATTGATGTGTGTCAATTAAAGAAAAAAATAGTGGTAATGAAAGTGAAACACAGATTAGTTAAAGAGCTTCCTCATGTCAACTTATGACCAGAATTCAGCTCCCAAATTTTACTTTTGTTTTCCTTTCTATGCTATAAGTACCAATAACAACTCAGCCATCAATAGTCTAAACTATTAATCAATAAGTCCCATCATTATCCTTCAACTTGGCTAAAACACTGTATTTTATTTCCTTTGTGTGTGTATGTGTGTGTGTGTGTGTTGTCAGTGTGCAGCAGTGTGCAAATGGAGGTCAGGGAACAATCTTGCATGTTGGTCCTAGTCTTCTACCTTGTTGGAGACAAGGTTCCTCTTCCTTCTCCACTCTTTTTGCAGGCTGTCTTGATAGACACATTCCACTACCTTCCAGGTGTTTTCCTTCCTCCATGTCCCATCTGTCTGTAAGGACACTGATGACTCTGTCACTACATCCTGCTTTCATAAGGGCTCTTGGGGACTCAACTCAGGTCATCAGTCTTTCATAGCCTCCTCTCCTAGGGAATAACAACTGTAGGTGTCAGTAAGAAACCAGTCACGCAATTTAGGAGATTTTCCAAATGTAATAAGAAACAAAGTCACGTTCGTTCAGTTTACAGCTAAAGAAATTCATTAAACATTGGAATTAGATTTTTGTCACCATGATTTCATCAAAGCATTTTCAGGCAGTTTTTATAAAGTTGAGTTTTGATTTGTAATCTGTTCAGAGATGAGTTAAATAGTTGTATCTCACCCAGTAAACAATGGACTCAAGCTTTTTATTAGTTCTTCCCCAAGTTTTGGAATCCTTAAAGTAACACTGATAGAGGAACTAATGGTGTGCTCTAAAATGTCATATTTTCTCACTGAAAATTATCAAACAATAGATTTTAAGAGATTGATTTTTCAGGAAACATTGTAGTTTGAAGATAAAGAAGACAACATTTTTAAAAGAAGACATTATTTACTTACAACTCCTGTATTCTTAAAGATATAATCTAGTTCAAAAGTGTTCCGCCTAGAACAAATATTGTCATAGTAGTCAGGTCTCTAGTGATTTCTGAGACTCTATTCAAAGCTCAGATGGGGAAAAAGATTATATACTTGAGTGGCTTGTGAAAATCATAAAGTTTGTCATAAAAATTTATATTGTTTTACATAATAACTTAGTTAACTACTGGCTACACTAATAAGTCTCCTTTTGCTTACTTCTGATTACATGATCACTGAACTTGAATTAGGATTTTAATTGTGTTTTAAACAGAATGTTAAATAAATCTGAAGAATGCATATCAATGTATAATTAATTCCCAAGCATGTATATAAGCAAAATTAAGTACTTTGTATAAAAAAATAACATACACACATACTCAAAACAGTTGAAGAATGCTTAATGGATGTCAATATTGTCCTGGGTATAAAAAATACAGACAATGAGGGGGTATGATTAGGGAAATGTGCCAGTCATGAACACTCATATTACTTACAGTCTATGTATTATTTAATAAACAAGTGTCTATGTTCTCAGGTCAATGCAAAGAGTTTAAAAATATTGAATGTATGCTTGGAGTCCACATGCTTCTGTCAGTACCATTGTTACTCCTACTTGAATAGTTCTGCTACTTGTGCAAATCCACACATACTGCACACAGAAAAGCTGACAGCACAATACTGACTCATCTGTCTCAAGTCCTAGCTACTGAAATATTTTAAAGAAACTTTTTACCTAACAGGAGAACAGATTATTTTTTGTTCTACTAGAATCATTCATGCCCTTGTTTGCCCCTGATTTCTAGTCAATAATGTGAGAGTATTGAATTAAATGTAATTGTCATAGTATGCCAGAGAAAGGTAAATATATTGTATGAAGCAATAAAATATTGGAAAGAACACAATTTCTTACGTGGAAGCAGGAGGAATGTCCTGGACGTGTGCTGCATTATTGTACTTGCTGGGTAAGTTCTCTCTTTATAGGATTAGTGCTGGTCCATCACACAGAGCTCTGATTTCATCTCTTGGTAAACTTCAAAGCCCTTAACTTTACTAATGAGGCTTTTTCCAACCGGCTAGCACAGGTCTCTAGCTTCTCTGATTAAAGGACTGTGCACACCCTCAGTTCCTTGAGTGAGCCACACATTTGATAATGGTCAGTTCCTGACAGTTCTCTTTCATGGACACCCAATCATTTGGAAAGCTTTTTCCCAGTTGTTGTTTTTGTTGTTTTCTTTTTAAATTAGGCTCTCAGACAGATGTTTCCATAACCCACTTAAGCTAATACTATAAATGAAAGTATAGTGTGTCACTCAAATTACTTTTTAGCAAACTGTCTCTTTTATTGGGATGAAAATTCCAGTAAGACATGAAATTCATTCCTTGTTTTGTCTGTAGAAAGTCCAGTGTGACATACTTCCACTCTTCTCAAAGAAAAAGTGTAAATAAAAATCAGATCTATCATGGATTATCTAGATGATCTCAGTTCTAACAGTAATTCTTATTATATGAGGTTGAGACAAGAAGACAAAGGAGGAGTGGGTGGTGTTATAGCAGAGTGACGAGGAACAGGAAGAAGAGATGAAGGGTTCTTTCTCAGATCCTTGGAGGTGGTGTGCTTTGGGTTCTATTTGTGATCTGTTGTTTTTGAAGGCACAAAATATATAGCATCGTCCACGAAAATGAATTGGAAGCCCAACCCATGTGACTGAATATGTGGCTGTAGCTGAATGAGTACAACAAGAAAATGAATTGAATGGATATATGCACTGTATAATTCTGATAAGGAAAGGTTGGAATAAGCCGGGCATAACTCACAACTGCCCTCCTTTTAATAATGTGAAGGAAGTTTTTTTTTTATCTCAAACATAGCTGTTCAATATATATGAAGACCATGTACTCAATATTCATTTCTAATTACTCTATACACTTTGGAGATGATGGTTCTGGAAGGCAAGAGTTACAATAGCCATAACACTTCTACATTTCAGCACAGTCTTCAGAACAAAGTTAAAGAATTCATTAATTCACCAAGTAATATTTATTGAGAAGTTATTACATAGCAGACCCTAGGGAGACAGAGATAAACAAACCATATGCAGTTATTATGCTGGTAGACTGGAAGATCAGTAGGGAAAATAGACAGTGAACAGAAAGTTACAAAGAGTAAAAATTGCTACATTAGGGAAACTTGTCTGCAGTGCTGTCTATATTCACTTGTGCAGTCCCAATGCTAATTATCTCTAATTAGTTTTCTCAGAGAAAACGCATCTAGAACTTATTCTTAGTAGTACCAATAGGGAGAGCCCTGACCCTAGAAATGAGCCATAGTGTGATATGTAGAGATAAATTTATTTGTGAACCACTCATTGGAATTTTTTTTGTTAAATGCAAAAAGATCATATCCTCAAACAAAAATAAGCACACTAAATTATGTTTAATTTTATGGTCTTGGCAAAAGTATACTCCCTAAGAAAAAATAATTAATTTTAAAAATGTTGTGAATTTGTTATTTAATCAACATTTAGAACCTAGATAATGCTTGGTTTAAGTCAGGATAATGTTATAAGAGGCTTGCTCTAGTTATTTCTATTTAAAGAGGAAAAACAGAATGAAGCTCTTTCCATGGAATCTAAATTCTTACAAAAAATAAATTCCACATTTTTAGAAAAGTATGAGAGAATAGCAATTTGGCTATTTTAACTAATACATTTTCTTATATGGAGACATATGATTCTGCCTCACTGTAATCAAGATTATTTTTCATACTTACATTTCAAAGTGAAATATGTTATTTGTATTCTGTGTCATTTTCTATTGATGAGTGTTTTGAAGTTAACTCATTTCTGTTGTGAACTTCTTCTGAGAGCTACTGGAGGATGTATGATACATTTTGAATAAAGTATTTCTCAAAAATGCTGCCCAGGGAAATGATTTCTTTGTCATTTCACTGAAATGATTTTTAAAATCATAACCTATATTTTAACAAATAGGTTGACAGTAACCCAAAAAAATCATTGTAAGGTTTATTGGCAAGTGACACATGAAAATGCCCTCCTCAGATCATATGTAACAATCAGGATTTTAAATTATTTAAGACTGAGATGCACATCGAATATTGTACAATGGAGATTAATATATCTGCAAAACTTTCAATGCTGCAAGCCTAGCTGGATATTAGCATATTATGTACAGATGAAAGGTAGTAAATAAATATAGCTGGAAGAAAAAATACAATATTGTAATTTTGTAGATGATGCTATTATTATCTTTCTTGCCCACCTGGACTTTTAAACATGGTCTCATCTTGGGTCTTTCAACAAGTATGAGTTTCAAGTCAAACTTTTTAGTACATCTTACCTTTTGTTTTCATCATCATTAACATGGGTTAATATCAGGCTATAGATGTATATGAGTAAATGAGTTATGGGTTTCTACTAATCTGCCTTGCCCCAATGGATCTTCCCAATTTATTCCCCCTCATGTGATAATTACTCTTTAAAATACTATTTGAAATTTCTCAGTTACTCTTCATAGTCTAGAAGGTAAAAGCCATTTTTTTCTAGTAAGTCTAGTTCAGAGATGCCCATGCAGATGATGCTGGAGCCAGGCCTCATAAAGTTCTCTCCTTGGTCTTCCCACCACTCATCAGTCTTCCCACTGATCATCAATATTGTCACTTTCACCTTGTAAGTGTCCCTAAGTTTCATCCTTATTCCATTTCCCATTTTCTCAGTTCAGATTTACATCTGGTCGCATCTATTTGAAATTAGCTAGATGGCAGACTCAATTATGCAAAACACAGTTTGTCTGATTATGTTAATATATTAACACTGAATAGTTTTCTTCCTAGAAGAGCATGCATTTCCTATATTGAGACTTCAGATCTAGTTGTTAATGTCTAATTTACAGTAATAGTACAGTAAATTATTATTAATATTAGATTAATTCTAGTAGATTATTAGAAAGTGAGGGAGGGACATTATAAAGAGAATGAGTTGTCAAAGCTTGTACAAAGTTGTACAAAGACGTGTCCAAGCTAGTAGAGATAGAAGCAAGAAAAATGCTGAAAACATGACATAAGATTCTAAAATATTTTTCATCAGGAGAGGAAGTTTAGAATTAAGCAGTCTTATTCAACTCAAGGAGTGGTAAAAAATTCATATGTTATATCCCAGTGACATAATCATTTAATTTCAATTAAAAATGCTTAGTTAATCATCAGTTTCACCCAGCTGTGATTTGTGTGTTACCATAACAACCCACCTGCAAGATATACCCACTGGTGCAATAGTGCCACAAATGTTAGGGGAGTAAACAACCACTTTTTGCTTGGGTTTAGCCTACTTCAGAAGATGGAACCCACACCACACTACTAGTAACAGATAAGTCATGCACCCTAAGGGAAAACCTAACACTATTATTATGCTAAATGAGCATAGTAATAAAACAGTTGACACAAAAACCCATAACCAATCAATAGCAGAAAATGAGAAACTTTGAAATACTTAGTCCTAAATGGAATGTATGTATCTTTCCCTTTTTCTCAAGGCTCAGGCAAGATGCTAATGAGGATGGGGCTGGGTGGAGGGGGAACCAAGGCAACTAAGGAAGGTTGAGAACAGGGGAAATATTCTTCCTTAGAGGAACACACACCAGTTGGTTATTCATCAAGAAATGGTCATTCTTCTAAATATACATACAAGTAACATTATATGGACTGAGAAAGATGTGTATATGTATTTAGGAACAACATATACACATATATATTTGTGTGTATATGTATATGTATGTATACAAACATATATGTATTAACAACTAATGAAAAAAGGGGACACAAATTTGAGAGTACAAGGATGTAGGGGTATAAGGGGTGGGGTCAGGGGAAGAAAGAGAAGGGATAAATCATGAATTATATTACAATATCACAACGTAAAAGGAATGGTTAAACTGTTGCATAAAATTCTCAAAGAATAAATAAAAATATTTAGAAATGTCATCAATTCAATGATATTCCATTCAAAAAAGAAAGAATATGTAGGTGCAAGTTTAGAAAAGCAATTCTCCTCCTAATATTTAAAGCTTATATAAAAAATCAAATCCTTGGTTAAAAACTGCCGCTCTCAAAAAAAGAATCTTTTTTTGAGGATGTCAGTTTGGTAGAAACCACTACCATTTTAGCTACTTGAGTACAGAGAATACTGTCTTTCAACTTCCTAAATAACAATGGATTAACACAATGTTCTAACGTCTATTAGTAAATTTATAGTCATTAAAAGTTATTAAGGGAAGAATATAGTCTATGTCCAAGTATAAAAGATTCCAAGTTAAAGAATAATAATTTTGTTCCCTGAGAAATGTTGATTATTAAACATGTCTTAGCTTCATATATGAACATTCACTGATTTGTTTTTGACCTAAAATAAATTAATGATGAATTAAAAGATAATCATAAGAGTTAATTTCCCCCAATTTTCTGTGCTTAAGCTTCCAGTGAAGTGACCATTTAGAGCAAGCAGTATAAACATGGTGTTGCATTAACACCTTTCGTTTATAATCATCCAATATTTGAGGCCATCTCCCATCACACACACACACACACACACACACACACACATCTCTAAGATTAAAACTCAAAGAGAGAAGACAAGAGATTGTCTCTTCCCCTCAGGTGAACTGATTACTGAATTCTCAGCTGGAAGGAAGCAAGCCTTGCAGATCATCCCTGCTGAAGCAGAGGCTTTACAGGGATTAAACTCTTCAGAAAGCAACTTCACAGCAGTGTCTTCTCTGAGGCTCAGCCACTTCTCCAGAAACAAAGCAAGTCAGTACATCAAACTGGGGCTTCCCTGGAATACCACCAGTCTCAAGATTCACTCTTCTTGATGCCCCAATTTACCTGTCAGATGAAATGCCAAATGACATGGGGATAATTGGAAAATGCAAGTTTGGCACAACTTGATGGAAAGGGAGAGACAGAGATAGGTGTGCAAAGTAATGAAATACTGTTTTTTTTCTTTCTTGGAAGAGATTCCCATGTTCATTAATGAGTTGCACAGACGCCTTGCCACATGCAGAGAACTTTCAAACTGAAAATTAATGATCACAGCATTTGAGCAACTAGAACTATTGTCAGTGCTTTAAATTTCTGCAGTATAATGTATCATCATCTGTCTTTTATACTGTTCCTTGTTAAACTAGGTCTTTGAGACTAATTTTTATAATTGAAATATCTTTGACTTCATATGCACATGCTTTATGCCTTTTAAAATACCCATTGTAGAACAATATTCCCTTACAAATGCCACAAAGTCTGACAATTACCAACCAGAAGTCAATGAATTTTCTACATTAGGTATAATTTGCTATGTATAATTATATTGTTTGTGGGTTTTGGATATTGGTAAGCATATATGAGGCAGGCAAATATAGGGAATAGTTTAGAAGATGGGTCTGGACTTGGCTTGGGCTTTGTACTGCTCATATTTTTCATGATGCTTCTTTCACTATGCACATATAACCATTTCTAAATGAATCTTCTAGAAGTCCAAGACCCTTACAGGCACTGGGCTACTATTATGCTCTTCTTTGAACAATAGGACACATCTCTTCTTATATTAATGATCATTAAATCTTACAGTTTCTTCTTAAACATTTATAATTCATCCTGGCTCAAGGTGGGGTAGCAGTGATCAAGCCTAAACTGGTTTTCAGTACATGTATAGTAAGGAAAAGCTATATATTCAAGTAAAATTTATGGAGAATTCCCTACATCCCATTTTATCCATATGCATAACTTCTAAAGGACATGCATGGCAGAAAAATTATGTGTGGCCTAGTCTATCAATTGAAACACAGAAGGACCCTTGCTGTGACCCTTAGAAACAAAACTTTTCCATTTCTTCAATACCATAGAAGGAAACTCCAGGAGTCCTTAAGCGTTTTCACTCGTACGGATTGTTGCTCTGTTGCAATGCATTCTGATTTTTTTATTGTATTGTCTTAAGGACAATTTCTGTGTGTGTTTTTATTTCAATTCCTTGAATAAAAGAGCAAGACCCAAGAAAAACTCAACCCTAACCCCCATCACAGTAACACATTGATAAGCATATCTATATATTTGAGGCTTTAGTCTTTTACTGCTACAGCAACTATTGTATGGAGTTTAAAGCTTTATAATTAAATATATAATTAATAGAAATAACAGACTTCATAAGGCTTGTGTATCCTAAGGTTTATTTAAAACAAAATTTATTTTTCATAGAAAAATATTTAAATTAATTTCAACTTAAAATATACACAGGCTTCTTTAGAAAAGGGTTCAGAGTGCTGGTATGATGTTTAGTGAATAAAAGGATGTTTTGCAAAACTTGTTCTGAGTTAAGTCTCTGGAACCAATGGTGGAAGGGGAAAACCAATTCTTAAAAGCTGTTCTCTGACCTCCACATACAAACACATACACACACATACACACCATGGTTTTTGTGCAACTGTCTCTTGCCACTACCACTGCCACTATTTTTTTTATTATTAAGTATAATTTTTTTAAAAAGAAAGTTTCTGGAGAACATTCTTTTTGACTTGGTATGAATTCAAAAATAATAAAAATGTCCATCATTAAGAATGCGCTGGGGCTAGGAATGTAAATCACTTGGTTGAATGTGTTCCTTGCATGCCTGAAGCCTTGAGTTCCATCTTCAGTACAGCCTTAAACTGTACTTAAACCATGGGTGGTGCCTCCTTCTCCCAAAGTACATGGACCATATAGGAAGATGGGGTGGAAAGACTGTGGGAGCCAGGTGACAGGAAGGGGATGGTAGTGTCTTCTGGACATGACAAGCTAATGCACTGATAAACTCAGGATAGCATCACAAGGCCTCTACAAAATCAAGCCAATTAACATTCCAGCATAAAGGGTAGGGTCTCATTAGTCCTACCTGAGGAAATATTTTCTTTAAAAATATGGCTTCTGGTACGATGACCATGCTACAGGGGATGTTCCAAAACCCCTAAAATCTATGGATAGCACAATTTAGACTAGTGAAGTAATTAAAAATAAAAGCACACCAAGTTGGGTGGGAGTGAGGAAGCATGGAATAGATCTGGTAAGAGTCTGGGAGAGAAATGGGGCTGAATATGATCAAAATACAGTGCATACATGTATACAATTCTACACAGACTTAATGCATTTTATTAAAAAATAAATGCTAAGTAAGTCATGTGTTAGTAATTCAAGAATTTGAGAGGTAGAGTCAGGAGGATATAAGTTTCAAGAGCTCTCAAGGCTATTATTGGTAGCATAGCAAATTTAAGATAACTTGGGCTATGTGAGAACCAGTCTTTAAAAAAAAGAATTATTAAGCCTTGTGATACAGATATGAGTTTCTGAGATTGAAACTGAAGTAATGTTCCTTATCCTCACAACATTTTCTTTTTTAGTAGCAGAGTTAGATAAGTAAGCCTCCACTGAAATTTAATAAAGTTATATAAATGTTGCTATGTGTGAGGGTCATAAAGTGACAGTGAGCGAGGTGCTGATACGGTGCCTCAAATCTGAGGTGATTAGAAGGGTTTTGCCGCTCACCAAGTGGCTGAGTGGATATTTAGAAATGAGGACATTCTATTTTAAAGAAACTTCATTAGGAATAGCCCAGAGTTAGAAAAAGGACACAGAACCTTCAGGACTTGTTTGCCATACCTTGAGATGTCTGAGGAACAGACCAAGACACAGAAAAGAAATTTGGGTTTATGAGCGAGGGTGGATTAGGACAACATAAAGTCACAGTTGTAGGCATACGATTGTTTTTCCCTGTTACTATTAAGCACAGAGGTGGGAAAAAAGTGAGTCTACTCAAAACTGTAATTTGATGGAGATATGAATTCTTGCAGGTATTGACCTGGTTTGTATTAAATCTCATAGTGCTTCCTTTATTTTTCAGTTTTATGTGGGATCCAGCCCCAACTTTTCATCGAATCAGTTGTGTTTCTGCAACTTGAAATTGAGAATATGGAGAATATTATTTAATGTCATGAATTCAGGGAATATAATTTAATCATATGCATATTGTGCAAGGAGAAGGGATAGAATGGGAGATAGGTCTATTGTTGCCCCACCATTAATAATTTCACATTGTTTGCTATATTGTTCTTTAGCACCATGATTTTCCTTGTATTTTGATGCTAAACACAGTGTCCCCAGACTTTTTCTCATTACTGGACAGATAGGACTGGAAGGCAAGGTAAATAGGATGAAGATTTTATCTTTTTAAAGCAGTGTTTTGCTAAATAAAAAGTATTAAATGGCTCATTGGGTACGTAAGTGACATTTAAAGGCAGGCCCCATGCCCAGCAGTAGATGAGCAGCACAAAGTGAACTCAATGGCACTTTTGGGGGATTTTGTCTCATGATAGTTTGTCTAGCATGGTTTTCCCCTTCAGGCCTTTGGCTTATATATTATGGTTTCTGATTTTGTGTCTTTACGGGGCTTCTGTGTGTGTGTGTGTGTGTGGTGTGTGTGTGTGTGTGCCTGAGAATCCTGTATATGTTTCTTCTTTGCGTTTTTCCTTTTCTTTTTCTGTTGGTTTTCTTGTCTTTTCCTGTTCAAGTTTGTTTGCTTTTTTATCATGTTTTCATTTATTATTTATTTTTCCTTTTTTAGATGCCTAATGATTTTCTTGTGAGAGAAAGCTGGAAAGGGTATGGATTTAGGCTGGCAGGAAGGTGGGAAGGCTCTTGGAAGAGTTGAAAGCAGGGAAACCATAATCAGAATATGTTGTAAGAAAAACAAACTTTCAATTAAAAAATAACATTCCAAAAAAAGAAATTGAATTAAAAATGGGTAAATAAGAGAATGTGAAAATATTAAATGGTCTGCCAAGACAGATACCAGTCTATATTATCTTAAAATAGTTTCAGGCCAGATCATGCCTTTTCTGGCCTACTTTACAGATGCCATGCTGGTTTATAAAAGTGAAATGGATACAAAGACAAACTAAAAACGAATGAATAGACAACATTTTGGGCAGTTTAATAATGTAACTTGTTAAAATTAAGATGTGGGTGAGCTGCCCAAATCAAAACTACCGACCTATAAAGTTACCATCTAAATCTTAGAGTCAAACAAACAAAACCCAAGGAACGGCTGTTGCTTTGTCTGATACCAAATTGAATTGACAACATTTGTTTTTGTGATTTGTGTAGAAGTGTTCCTAGAAGCACAGATAATCATCCACCTTGAAGGCCAGTGTCTGCTAGCTTTTGAACCCAACATTCCTTAAGTAACTTAGAGCCCAGGCATCTAACAGTGATGTAATTTCTGTCTGCCAACAGTCGGTTCATCATCACCTAACAATAAATTCTAAGCCAAGTTTGGGACCATCAAATGAAAGCTGTTCAGAAGGTCGCCTCATACAACCTCTTCCAACCATTTGATGTTGTAACAATGCTGTCACCTACCAAAGTTTTGGGCTCCATTCACAGTTCTCTGAGGGCATATGCAGCCTGCTGGCCAAAGGTTAGGGATGCCTGTCACCTGTATAAATTTTGAAGGGTGTCAGAGGGAGCAGGTATAACTGCAAAATCCTCAAGCCCATGGGAGAGGTGGCTCCACCAATGTTATACATTTTCATTTTGTCAGGTAGTTTTAGGAAACTGCTTCTCAGGCCTCATGTATGAAACTACAATTAAGAATTTCATCTTAGATCAAAATACTTTCAAGCCCAGTCAAGTCCAATATCATGCTACTAGCTGCTAATACTTTTTAAGGTGATGGTTTGCTGTGCATATTGATCTTTCTCTAAATTAAGGGAGGGAGAAGAAAGAAATACACACATACATACACACACACACANAGTACTTGCATAATATATATGGGTAACTGGGTTTATTCCCAAACACTGCAAAGAATAAAGAAGGCTTCGTGTATGTGTGTGTGCACGTGCATGCATATATGTTAGTAAATAACCCTTTGATACTGAAATAAAGAAGAAAGTATCCTCAATATATTATTTTTTGAAGTCATGTAATAGAAACCAGTATTTTGCTTTATTTATTATTTTTCCTATATAAATTAATATTCTTCTAGATAGAACAGTGATTTTAGAAACATTCAGTATTAGCCATGGTGGTAAATAGAAATATAGCCTTTATAAAACCCTGTGATTAATTTAATTTTTCAATAACTAGAATTGATTTTGGACACAAATAACTCTGCTCTTCTATTGCTACCATAAAAAACTGAGTTTCATAAACTTGATCAAAACTGAAATCATTTTCTTTGGCAGACAAAAAGCAATTGATCATAGTTCTAAGCAACATGAGGAGCTATTTCTGTTTTGCACAAGTGGGCTTGCCCATATCTAAGCCCCAGAAGCTTATTTCAGAGTGACACAGCTTATCAGCTTTTTTTTTCTGTGGGATCATATTCCTCACATTCTTTTTGATGACTCAGAAAACCTGCTTTGACAGATTTCCTGGTCATTGTGATCTTTCCTCATGATATCCTGTGTTATGAGACACTGGGTTCTCAGTCTACTGTATATCTATCTAATTGTGGGAGCAGATTAAAAGCAGAATCCTAAGGACAGTCTTTGCTTTGCCTGCAGCCTATTTCAGAGGAGATTCAGGAGGCTTTATCTTCACTGTTGTACAAATATTGGTTAGGCAACTTGATTTTTATGATAAAAGAAATTCGATTTCTCTTCACCTTAGTTGTAATAATTGACATCATTTATTGAAATAATAATAAAGTGCTGCACATTTAAAGTCCTCCAAAAGATTATCCTTCATGCTGGGCTGAGTGGTATGCTCAGGTACTCCCAGCACCAGGGATGTAGAGGAAGGAAGATTGAGCATTTGAAGCCACCCTGGGATACACTCGCTTTAGCATTGTTAACATCCTCTATGGTAGTTATTAAGTCCTATGTCTTACAGGAAAGAACGTTTAGAAATGAATGAGGTAGAAAATGAGGTAATGCCACAGCCCTGTGGCAATACACAGATTAATAGAAATGGGTTAATTTAAGATATAAGAGCTAACTAGGAATATGCCTGAACCATTGGCCATACAGTGTTATAATTAATATAGTTTCTGATTTGGGTCTGGATGACCAGGAAACAAAAGCACAGTCTCTATCAACACATGGGCAACTATAGGTGGGTGGTTTTATTTACCCTAATGGGGGCCCACCCATCATCCAGTTCCCAAATAAATACACGGAGACTTATTCTTACTTATGAATGGCCAACCTTAGCTTGGCTTGTTTCTAGCACATTTTCTTAACTTATCCTGTCTATCTTTTGCCTCTGAGGTTTTACCTTTCTCTAATTTATATACCTTTCTTTTTTTCTTTCTCCTTTGCTGGCTGTATGGCTGGGTGGCTGACCCCGGGCATCCTTCTCTCCTTCTCATTTTCTTGCTCTCCTCTCTCTTTTTCTTTTCTCTCCAATCTAGAATTCTCCTCCAATTTATTCTCTCTGCCTGGCAGCCCCACCTATCTCTCTCCTGCCTACCTATTGGCCAGTCAGCTCTTTGTTAAGCCAAACAGGGGTTTTACACAGGCAAAGTAACATAACTTCACAGAGTTAAACAAGTGCAGCATAAAAGAATGCAGCACATCTTTTTATTATTAAACAAATATTCCACAGCATAAACCAAATGTAACACATCTTCAACTAATATTCCACAACAGGTAACCTCTTCCTTGACTGTGTGGATCAAGAAGAACGGTGGTGACTTTGCTTCTGAGAGTTTTACAGTGTTTCTGTTTCATCAGGGTGTGATTCTTGCCAAACCCTTTGCTTAGATTAGCTAATGGTATGTTTGTTACTTGAACCAAAGGGTAATCTAAGATTATTCCAATGTTCTTATAATTAATTAGAAACCATTTAGAATCAATATGCAATATGAGTTTTTCTACTAACTTCCTTGATACCATTTTTTTCTTTTGAAATCTTTATGCATGATATGTCTTAAGCAATTTCTTTTCTTCTTTCATTCTCAATATGGAAAAAAGTCTCACTTGGCTGCTGACATTTTGCCTTGGCTCTCTTCAAGGCTATAGACAGAAAATGCTTCTGAAATAAACCAATGAAATTTCTGCATTTCTTGAAAAACTGCCTGCAGCCATATTCCCGAATGTTGCTTATCTGTCCCTGTAGAATCTGTGTTTCATATGTGCAGGAGGACACTGCTATTCTCCCATGCCAGCAAGAATCCTAGGTCAAGATGATGCATACATTGTGACCTTAGTTACAGGTCTCAGAGTGAGACCATGGTACTTTGTGTTTAATAGGTTCCTGATATTTATTTCTAGGTTTAATTAATTTTTTTTATTATTTTATTAGATTTATTGTATTTTGTGTGCCTAGGTGTGGGCCTGAATGTTTGTATATACACCATGTACATGTAGGTAACATGAAGGGTAGCATAGTATGTAAGAGTCCCTGTAATGAGAGTTACAAGTGAATGTTAGTTTCACAGTGTGAGTCCTGGGTTCTGAACTCAAGTCTTCTAGAAGAGCAACAAGTGTTTTTAACTATCGAACAATCTCTCTTGCTCCAATTTTTAATTATTAACATTTAGTATATGTATTTTAAGGTACCCTAAATGTTCTTGGCAGAAGATAATTGCAATTTAAAAAAATAAAGTTTACTCTGTTTAATTATGTTTTCTGAGCAACCATTCTAGTACAACTCAAGGATGACCAAGGATTCTTAGACAGCATGTAAAGAAAGTTGGCCTTTCTTTACATAGGGGAAAGGTCCAGCCTTTCCCTGGGAAGCAAATCTGCTTGCCTTTATTACTTCCTTTATCCTCACAGATTGTTAATAATGAGTTCAATTAGTAATGTATACAGGTACGGGAATATTCTATTACACAGTTTTTTTATTAAATAATCTAGAGATTAAGAAAAGTGTAATGGAGGTCAGTTCTTGCATACATGAGAACTCCTGAACTCCATTTTCTTATCACCCTGACTAATTCATATATGGAGGTTTCTTTTCCTTTCTTCTTTTCTTTTCCTTGAATTTGGAGTCCAGAGACAAAGCTTCAAAGGGTTTTCTGTACTAGTTTTCTTTTGAAGGCTAAAAAAGCTATTTATCTATAATAAAACCAAATATAATAAAATAAAATAGAAACTAACACACTCGATTCGAACAAAACAAATGGACAGAAGGAAAATAGCCCAAGAGAACAACACACAAGAATCAGGAACCCACTCATTTATGTACTGAGGAATCCCATAAAAACACTACACTTCAAGTCATAATATGTATGCAATGAGCCTGGTACAGACCCATGCGTGGGCTGCGCATGCTCCTTCATCTATGTGAGTTCATATGAACTTTGCTCCTGTTAGCGAGAAGGCCTCACTTTCTTGGTGTCCTCTCCTCATTCTGCTTCTTATACTGTAGCTCTTCTTTCTCAAGGCTCCCTGAGCCCTAGTGTGTGTGGGGGGGGGTTGATGGAGATATTGTATTTTGGACTGATGTTATGGTCTCTCACTCTCTTCATAATGTCGGGATGTGGGTCTCTGTATTTCTTCCCATCAACTGCAGGAGCAATCTTCTCTGATGATGACTGAGCAAGGCTCTTATCTATGGGTATAGATAGCAGAATAGCAGAATATAATTTGTGATCATCTTTTTATTGCTACCTTTAAAAAAAAAGAACAGTAGTATCTGGTTTTACTCTTGGTCCCTGGACTACATAGACTCAGATTCTTGGTTACACAAACAGTGTTGGTTATGGGTTCAAATTATGGAGTGGGTCTTGAGTCAAATCAGACATTGGTTGGTTACTCACACAAGCTTTGTGCCACCATTGCCCTAGCAAACTCACAGGCAGGAAATCATTGTATATCAAAGGTTTTGTGGCTGGGTTAGTGTTTATGTTTCTCCTTTTATATGCTTCTCTTTATGTTTATGCAGAGTACGTTCCTATACCAAATATGCTAAAATGTGCAGGTGAAGGCTCTATGTAGGCACCAGCAGAGCTTCTCCATTTCAATGAATTGTCCAGGTGTTGTGTTCAGCAATGGGACCCTGCCATTCTTTGTGGAGACTAACCTATAGGTTTGACAACAGCCTGAGTTGTTTCAGGATTCCCATGGTATCCCTTTGACCAACAATTCAATTAGATGCAACCCAATCCCAGTATCGGAAGCTTCATTTGATGACAATAGATGACCAGCTGTAACTCAGTTTTCCCTCTTATTTGATGGTTTCATTTAGACTGTCTTTACAGAAGAATATATTTTAGGAAGCTTCTACTGCATTGGGCTTCCATACTCTCTTTCAAATGACCCTCAATTTTAACTGTCACTCCACATTTCCTCCATTTTCCCATATCTCCTCCCCTCTCAACCTGATTCTCCATTCCAGCTACCCATGCATCAGTAACAATCTATTCTGTTTCTCTTTCCTATGCATGTTGATCTGTTCTCTAGCCTATTAATCTGTACCTAACTTCTATGGTTCTATGGATTGTAGCTTGGTCATCATTATCCAAACAGCTAATATCCACATTTAAGCAATTATACACAATATTTGTCTTTCTGGGTCTGGGATACCTCTCTCGGGATAATATTTTTTTCTAGTTCATTTCTCTGCCAGTTTCATGACTTTTCCAAGCCAGGGTTTGCTGTCCTGATCCCTCAGTTAACAAGTACAGCTTATCAGAAGCATCTGATACTCCCCTCTGGAGCTGCCTAGTTATAAGCCATCTGGAAATACTCTTTACCTCTTTGCGTATAAATATCCTTGGGCTCTGGAAATTTCTAGAAGCCACTCATGAGTGCAAAGTTGAAACAATCCATCAAGCTCTTATGCATAGAATCTATTCATTCCCTGATTGAGTTGGCAGGTGGATAAATAGGAGTGTTTAGCTTTGTTTTCACTCTTTGATTTTTTCTTATGAAAGCTCACTGGGTTGATATTACTTGCCCTGTCTCAAGGGTAGGATAAAAATCTGCTTTTATCTGATCATCATTAGATAGATTGATGATCATATATATATATTTACATATAAAGTATATTTATTTGAAATACTCAAATATGTTTATATATTATAAGCTTTAAAATATTCTAAAGATACACAGCTTTTTTAAAAAAAAATCACCATATGTGCTACATTGGATATCTTTACTGCACGAACTTGTTTAATACAGCTAGGAATCTACTATCCCTGTGGGCATTTAAGTAGGATGAGTGAGAAAAAAATGATAAAAAGACAGCTAGGTGGTTATAAAAACTGCAGTTTCGAAGATGGATAAATACAAATAGTGAGAAGTGGGTCCCTAATGGATCGGAGTTAGTTGTTAACAGTTTAGAAGGATTCAGAGAGCACTGAGAATTGCAAGAAAGAACATGACAGTAAGGACAAAATATGCTGAAGATAATTAAGTAACCCATGTCTTCTGGGTGTATTGCCATTCGGTGTTCTGGTTGTCTGCCAGGCGACAGACTAATTTGGTAAAAAATGGAGCTGACTTCTTTTTGGTCATTATGTAATGTTAAAAAATGTGATTTCCTGAAAGTTCAAATATCCTCCGAACTGCCTGTCTAACATTTGTAAAAGGAAAATCCTTCCAACAAGCTACTGTGTCCAAAAAGGGACAGCACAGCTAATTCCTCTTCTGATCAACTACAATTATCAATATATGGCTAGCTGTGCTGTTCCTTCATTGGACCATTCCTGTTTAAGGAAATTACCTAGATGGCTGTAGAATTTTTAAATTGCAGTAAAGTCATTCTGCTCCTTTCAAGACTTGACTGTTTCCCCTGGAAGTTGGAGTATTGCGAAGTAAATCTTCATCTTCAAACGGGAATGGCATTTGAGTCATTCTGAGGTAGTGAGGCTTGAGAGTGATCCTGAACCAATCCCACATCTTCTGAGTGGTTTATATGGAGAGAAAGAAGCATGTTGAGCTAGCATTCTAGTTCTATCTGACTGTGTGTTGTTCTCTGCCTAGTTATAGTACAACAGAAAGGCCCTCAGCAGATGGCATGCAGATGTAGACAATAAACTTTGTTTGCCTGTAGAAATTTGAGCCATTTAAAAATTCTGCTATTTATAAACTACAAGTTCTGAGTATTGCATATAGCAATGTAAAACTGCCAGGTATATAGGTGTTCATTCCAACTTGAAGGGGATTTCACAATGAGTGCCCAAAGGAAGTTTTCTTGCCAGAATTATATTCATCTTCGCTTTACATTTTCTCTTTCCTCTTTTATGAAGATGAGTATTAGGTGATTCACAGCTCACAATAGTCCTTCAGAATTATCCTACATTCAATGAGGGGATCTGTCTCAGACGAGGGAAATTATTTATGAGTATAATAACAAATGCTTTTAGTGTAGCTATTAATAAAATCCATATTTCTAAATGCGCCACACATATCAGCTTATACCATCTTCACAGCACTCACCTGAGAAAGAGGTAGTGCTATGTATAGAGGCAGCGGGTTGGCATGAGAAGCCAATTTGGTATACATAGTCAGTTCCAGAGGGAGAGCTAAACTGGGTCACAGACCACTGAAGCTGCCCATGGTTATATGCATAGACATGACTGAACCAAATCCTAGGTACAAATAGTCTAGTTTGATGTTTTAAAACTGTGCTAGTGAAACAAAAATAGCCCAAACCTTAAATAATCTGATTACCATATGCTTTAGCTTCCTCTCTTGTTGTGATAAAATACTTAGACTAAACCAACTCAATGGAGAAAGGGTGTGCTTTGCGTAGTTCAGAGTTTCAAAGTAGAGTGCATCATGGTAGGAAGGTCATGGTGGGAGGAGGAGTTTGAAATAATGTCAGGCCAAAGAAGAAAGCATACATGTTTGGCTCTTTTTCTCCACTATTATACAGACCAGGATTCCTAACTAGGAGTGGTTGGGTCCACAGTTAAGATGGATCCTCCCACATCAATTAATCTAAATCAAGGTAATAACCAAAGGACACATCTAACTTATAATACAGCTGATTCTATATCCTGTCAATGTGACAACACTATCACACCATAGACGTAATAGGAACAATGGCTCTGGTTCATTAAATTATAATATTGACATAGGTGTGGTATATTCTCCTTGGTAGATTACTTCCTATGCTTGAAAAACCCGAGACTTTTAGAAGTTGAAGTATGGAGCCTCATTAGCTGAATATTTCAGAGTACTTAAACTCAAAACATCTTGGTAATTCCACTAATTTTAATATCTCACCCATAAAATTTAAACAAAATCTAACATCAAAACAGTCATGTTGGGGGCTGGAGAGATGGCTCAGAGGTTAAGAGCATTGCCTGCTCTTCCAAAGGTCCTGAGTTCAATTCCCAGCAACCATATGGTGGCTCACAACCATCTATAATAGGGTATGGTGCCCTCTTATGGCCTGCGGGCATACACACAGACAGAACGTTGTATAAATAAATAAATAAATATTAAAAAACACACAAAAAATAAAAATGGGGGTGGTGGCTGATAAATGGCTCAGTAGTTAGGAGATCTGATGCCTGTGGCCTATACACGTGCATATCCATATGCAAACACACACACCTACTCATAATTAAAGATAAATCTCCGAGGGACAGCTCAGTGGTTAAGAGCAGTGACTACTCTCCCAGAGGACCCAGGTTCAATTCTCAGTCCCCACATGGCAGCTCATACCTGTTTCTAACTTCCAAGATCTGAGCCCCCTCTCATAGACAAACATGCAGGCAAAACATCAACGCACATAAAAAAAGTCATGATGGCTACTGAAAATAAGCACCCAAAGGAAAAACTAAGAAAGTGATTTGACTACTCTTCTATTGGTATCTACAAACAAAACGATACAGAATATTGTTTCGTTTTTTAATACAATATTGCTGTTAGAATGGGGTTTTAGAGGTGGAAACAGTAATTAATCAACGTTTGCTGTTATCTAACCATTGAGTATTAGATATTCTACGAAAGCATCAATGCTGACAAGAACACTATTAATTAGGTAGAATTCTCAATCCCATTTTCCACATGTGGATGCTAAGGCATAGAACAACATAGACAACTCTGGTATTTAAAAAGTCTAGCATCAAAATTTAAACAATGGGAATTTAAATCCAAGTACAAAATATGTATTTTAAAAGTATGTATAAAATCTCCCTCCAGTTGTCCTATTTATGGATCTGTTTATCTGTGAAATATCTACCAAACAGAAGCATTTGGATCAGTTGTTACTATGAAAATTTGCCTTATTTCTTTCTGGGTTTCTGTATACTTCATGTTCTTCCTTTATGAAGCAAGTTTCTCCATGAAGTTTTCTCCGTGAGGTTTTCACAAGATGCCTCTCTTACAGTAGCACTTATGACTATAGTGACAGTGAACACTTAACGATCAAAAGGTATGTGCTGGGCTGCAGAGTACTGTGCACATGTGGAAAGTCAGCACTCCTTATATTGCTTCTCAACTTTGCTTTTCCTCAGAAGACCTTTCATTAATTATCTCAGGTCACATTCACTGTGAACTGGCATAGGAGCCTTGCATTTGATAGGGTTATAGGGAACTGGATGTTTGGGGGAGTATGGGAAGCAGAAAGGAATCAATCTTACAGTGAATCTGCCATGTGGAAGCAACAAAACCCATAGCAAATGTCAGGAGGTTCTGGAGCTGAGGTGTGTCTTCATAATTGCACTACACTGAAGTAATGGGATCTTTTTTATATTGAGCAGTCTTGGATTCTTCCTGTTCTGGGTGTTAGGGAACTCACACAATACTGTAGTATACAGCTTTCTTAGGCTGTTGGAAATGTTTGTAGAGTTCTCATGAGGACTCCCAACAGCAGAGAGAGAAAGTATTTGGCTATTTGGGTTTTGAGGGAGCCCGTCTACAGCATTCCATAGTTCTGCATCACCTGAACCATTTTTTATTATTATTTACTCAGTGTGTCTCTCTGCCCTTGAGAATGCAAGCTCCAGAGAAACAAGATTCTTGACTTTTTCTGTGATAGCTCCATCATGTAACGAATACTTGAATATGGAGTGTAATATAAATAAAACTGAGTCCGGTGGGTGACTCTACAACACATGAATTAAGTGCTAGATTTTCACAATGAAACAAAAGATTAAACTGGCTAAATTAACACTTTATGTCCCAATTTCTAAAAAGCAAGCAAGCAAGTAAACAAACAAAAAACTTGGAATGTTCAGTAACTCATCCAGAGTGATCTGATGCAGATCTTAAATTACTTTGCTATAATTTCCCATTTTTAAAGCAAAGGAATTTATCACAACACATTTTCAAAAATTTGATTAAAATGAAACTAAAGTCTATAAAGTTTAGGCTTCATGAGCAAAGAGACTATGTTTTATGCTCTCTAATCAATTGAATATTTCATTCTGTCTTCACCAGTTACAATATATAGCCATGTAACTTAGCTCAAGACAAGCCGGTGACATGTTGTGTGATGTTAGTGTCTACCTTTGCTTTCCTAACACATCTCCATTTCCTCTCTTCCATCTAGATTCATGAAGTCTCCCAGATAACTTAATTTCTAAGATTCCTGCAACTGAACACTTTTGCTGCAGGTTTGACATAAGGTGCCTTTGCTCTACTTTTCTCAGGAGGCTTTGGTGAGAAGGCCATAATTCAGTTTGCCTTGAAATTCCAGAGACCAATATGAACTGTGAAGCAGAGACATGCAGGCTTGAATGCTGGCAGAGAGCAAGCATGAGTTAGAATTTAAATTGATAATTCCCAAGGTTCCAGCACTTTCAGTATATGAATTCTGAAAGTTAAAATTGTCTCTAGGGAAGTGGAAAGTGATGGCAGCTATTGGATGACAATAAAATGATATTTGGAAAGGTTTATTTTTAGTGTGGATAAAATGAAGGTAAAGAAATAATTAGATGTGTTAACTTTGGTTCTAGATCGTATACCTATGGGAAGCTTGCCCTGGAGAACTTGCCTATCTTCAAACTACAGATAGGTGGAAAAGAAATGGTAAACCAGGAAATTTTAGCCTCAATAGTAAGATAAAGTACAGCATTGACCATTTCTTGTGTTTCTTGTACGTACCCATAAATCACCTTAATCACCACTAAGCTCAGATTGTACTTACTCATAAGGTTGTTACAGCAAGTTATCAGAATCAGAAGGGCATATCAAAAGGGAGTGCTGACTCCTACATTAGAGTTTTGTGGCTATTGTTTGGGTAGAGCTTGTCTCCTTTAAACTCATGCTGACATTCAATTCTCATTATGAGATATAAAGAGATGGGTTCAGATGGGACCTTTAAAGGGATGAGGACTTTGTTCTTATGCATACACTAATCCATTCACACAATCAATCACATCATCAATTTCAAGGTTAAGTTTTACTTAGCTTGAAGTCTTCTTTAGGATATATCTTCATTTCAAAGCCTCCCAAGGCATCTGTGTTTGCATTTCTTTCTCTTTGCTCCTTCTTCTTTGTTCTATGCTTTGTAATATATTTAATTCTCTGACTTTATCAATGGAATTTGTGAAAACAGGGAACAAGTTCATCTATTTGGTCTTTGGTATTTCAGTACCCACATCACTTATTTAGTCTGGCTACCTTCTGATCTGTTTTAATTGCATCAAGAGGTGAAATAATATATAGACCAAGTAAATATTCTACCTACCATAACTTTTTTTGTCCAATGTCCTTTACTTTGGGGCCTCATTCTATTAAATTTAAGAATAAAATATATCAAATTTCTAGGTTTTTAACTTTCCAGGATAATTTACAGAGTGGTATTTAGAGTAGTCCCCATTTCATTCTTTAATCCCAGTATGAAAATAGAAAGTACGATGAGGACAAAATAGATGTATTCTATATGTTCTAGCTTACTTAGTAATATTATAGCATTTCACATTTATTTACTGTGCTGAAATGGTTGAAAATTCATTTAAGGTGTTTCCTGGTTATGTATTCAGCAAATAGAAGATACAAAAATAACTATAGTGCAAGACATTTTTTAAATGGGTACTCAGTTTTCTAAAAACATAGGAGAGTAAGCAATTCATTTTGCTGCATATCAGCTGTTTCCATTCTGGCAGCAAGGTGGGCGTTCTTTGCTACTAGCCTTACTTTATAGTGCAGTAATGTGTTCACAGATACACAGTGAATTTGTGCACATGCAGCTAAATCCTTGACATGGCTTCTGTGATTTTGCCAAATGAGATCACATAAGTTACACTGAAATGCCTTGGAAAAGTAGCAAACATTTAGGATGCTTCTTAATTCTTCACACATGCCTCTGTGGAGCTCTTCCTGATTTATTTTCAAAAATTTGCCATTCACTATTGTACCTTCATAGACAGACAAAAGTAAAATTAGACTCTTTGCTTTGGGTTGATATAAATAAAAAATTGGATTAAAAATAGGTTGTATTAAATAACTTTACTTCTGAGTAGTGCTAAGAATGTTTAGAGTGTTTAAACTTTAGCTTGCCCTTAAATTTTGACATGGGTATGATAATTAACATATGTATTTTAAATAACATACCTCTAACCTGTGGTAAATATCTTAATCATTTCATTCAACTCAAATTTTACAGTTCTAAGAAATGATGAACTATTATGTGGGTTAAACTCATCAGGGGGGGAAATGCTAAATAAACCTAAACTATCTTGTCTTTGCAGTCTGTTCATGTGGGCACCAAGTAATGTGTCACTTAAGAGCAGGGAAGTACCCTCATGCCTTCAAACACTGTCCTATAACTGCCTTTGTCAACATTCTCCTCCCTTTCCTTTCTGTAGTCTACTGGTAATCATTCCTCTGTGGAGGTGACGGGTAATTACAATTCAGATGTATGGCAGTAGTAACTCTATGATGGCTTCCCTGTGGTCATTATGAGAAATTAGCAGTTTATCATTTTGCCCTTGATGTTTTTGTAACAATTAAGCTGTGGAATTAAAAAAGACACTTCAAAACACATGACCGAAAAAGCAGACTCATATAGTCTGAAGAATGGTTCCAAATCTTCAAATATTATCCCGAGAATATGTTTTTTCCATTAAATTTGGAGAAATTGGACATTTCTTCAGAGGATTTTTGTTCCCTAGAAAAATACAATGGTTTATGATCAAATAAACTTTGACAGAAAAATTTAGACAATTTATATGATGGCTGGTGGAGGAAAATTCATCTCAAATCAAGTCAAATTAAAGTCAGATGTAGTGAATGACGTGAAGGGCTGCGTTAGTGAGTCCCTAACACGACTGCCAGGCGAGTTTCCTGAAGCTCCCCATCATTGGCTTCCTCTTTAGATATATAGACAAATGACAAAAAACATTACATACTAAAAACACGTATGGAGAATGATGAAATGTATGTAACTTGAAATAACCTATAATATGTTCTTTGAATATTTACTGAGTAATACTAGTCCTTCTTTTCACTCACATAATGAATTCTTTCCCAGATTCATGAAAAGCAGCACAAGAGGCATAAAAATGAAAACAGAAAATATAGAAATGTTTATCAGAGAGTCTGTATTTCAGTTACAAATGAATACTTCCCAAGGCCCTAATATACATCATAGAGAATACAGAGCTGATACTGTGCTGTTTAATTGAAATTGGCAGAGAATGCGCGCACTTGTATACACACACACACACCTACAGAAAATAAAGAAGCGGAAGAAATGATAGTCCAACTGTGATGGCTACTACATGAATTATGGTTTTACATAAATGCATATATATTCCTATCTATCTTCTCTATTAGTAGATTCACATGTTTGCTACTTTGCTTTTATGTATGAATCAAATTCTAACACTGTACTTGAAAATGTGTGGTTTACAACTTCTAAGTATCTGTTAATTGTTAATGATTTCCTTTCCAGCCCATTTATTTATTTATTTATTTTGGCATTTCATTTTCATTTTAATAAATAAAGCTTGTCTGAAGATCTAAGAATAAAACAGCCCTACTAGTCAGCCTTACAGACCAAGTAGTGGTAATACACACCCTTAATCCCAGTAGCCACACTAGTTTGCCATAGAAACTGTGCATGCCTTTAATCCTAGTGGTGAGCATCTTTAATCCCAGCCCTAGAGAGGCTGGTAAAATGGGAGGGGACAGCTCTCAGTCATAGTCTCATTCTGAGATTGCTGGAGGCAGGATCGACATATCAGACTGAGGTAGAGGTAAGATAGCTGCTTTGCTTTTCTGGTCTTCAGATTGAACCCCAATTTCTGTCTCTGAGTTTTTATTAATCGTGCTTTATTTAACCTCTCTGAGTTTTAACTGCGTTGGGAACAAAATTCGGACAGGGAAAACATGAAGTACTCTGACCTGAATGTCCCTGTCTCTCCTTAAACTTTGATATTAAATCCTAATCCCAAAGATGAAGACATTAGGAGGTGATTAGGTAGTATGCCTCATCATGATGGGATTAGTGCCTCCTTCAACAGGTCAGGTCCGGAGGTTGAGAGAGATCAAAGAGGTCCTAAAAACATTCCCCACCCTGCTCTTCTATCCTGGGATAATAGAGCAAGACAACAATATTCTGTGAAGTGCAATGTGGGCCCCCACTTGATACGCGATCTGCTCTTTATAATCACTAATATTTTTCATATTAAGATAGTCAGTCTATCTCATGGTACATAAGCATACACAAATACAGAAAACTGAATGAAAATACCTCATAACTCTTTGAACTTCATGCTTGATGATTTATAAATATTATAATCTCCTAAACATCTGTGTTTACATTCAAATTTGTTTGCCTAAAGAGGAATATAATCAATTAAGGGGAGGTAAAGAAAAAGAGCAAAGAAAAACAAATCATGTTGAAAATGTAAAGGAATGATAGAAGTGAAAAAATATGCTGACTGAACAAGAAAAAAACCATATGTCTGTCTTGGTTTTAAGCATTGGCATAAAGGGCTTGATGTTACTATCTGCTCATTCTACCACTTGCTCCCTATAGAAAAATAAATGGACTGGTCTGCATTTTTCAAGTTTTAAGCCATATAACTGGCAAGATAATAACATCCTTTATAAAGGTTATAAACATGTTATTATCCAGAAAAAAAGAAAATTTCTTGAAAAATAATTAGAACTCAATGAATGCTATATTGTGGAGTTTCAGTGCCAGACACTGTATTAGACTTCAGTCTCAACATCCTAAATAAGTCAGGAAGTTTCTTCATCACTTAGCAAATAAGAGACATTCTACCTTTCATGAACATTCTTGTTGTCAAGAACCTTCATTACTTCATAGGACAGACTAGTTTGTATTCTGAAAACCCAACGCTAGGAAAGTCTTTCCCACTGACTTTTGTCTTTACGTAGTTATAGCTGCCAACTCAGAAAGTACCCTATTGATTGGAGATCATTCCAAATTAATGTTTTATACACTGGAATTTGTCCTCTTCTGAGTAGACTCATAAATATGAAATATACCCCCAGTTGATTAATTAACTTCTTTATGGTTCCACCAGGGTCAGTCGGTCTTCTTTCTGCTTCATGCTCCACCATTAATAATCATTCCAGGTTTCTGGCTGCTGTTAATAATGATGTAGCTAATTTCATTCTAGGCAAGTGAAGCAGTACAACTGTGTTTGAACTAGCAGACTGGTTCAAATGGAATAGAGGTTTCAAAAATAAATTTAATCCCTCAAAACAAAAGAGATAGTTTCTTGCTCATCAAGACTATGTCAAGAAATAGAGAAGCTAGCCTGAAGTTCATAATATAATAGTTTTCTGAATGTTTCAGTTGGGAGTATTGGAAGAATCTGAGATATGATGACATTATGAAAACTTTGTGTCTGAAGGGTGTAAGCAATCCCACTTTCACAGAGTTCACATTAACAAGGAGAAATGAAGAGACATGATGTCCACTGAGGTTTGATTGGGAGGGAAATTACTACTTGATGAGACATCCATATTTTATTCAATAAAATATGACTACTTAATAACCAATGATTTAGGAGTTGATTCAAAAAAATGGAGTATAGAAAAATAAGTTGTTTTAGCACATGAAGAATGCATTAGGGAAGAAAGAACTAAAGGCAATCTTAGATCTTCACATTTAGGATCCCTCTCATCAGCACCTTGTTCACATGAACCAATTGCTTCTAATCAGATCTCAATAAACTAGCTAATTTTTGCAGATGTTTTCAAAATACTTAGTGATTAAGTCCACTCATTCAGATATATATATATTCCATTTTGGTATAAATGTTTAAGAGAGGATTTAAAAAATATTACTGTGATGTAGCAATTCATGTCTTAGTTTGTTAATGCTGATCGTGATGGTTTTTCTGTGTTTATCTCATGATATATAAAACCAGTCAGTCATTGAGACTCAATTACTATATATCTAAAATTGCTGAAAGATGTGGTTTTGTGATGCAAACTGTGTATCCTACAGGTGAAACCTAAATTTATACAATGTAAAAATGCAAGCTATAATTGATGCCTGCAGGGAAACATATTATATTGACTCTCTCAGGTCACCTGGATAATAACCTGGGGAAGAGAAGAAGTAAATGGCCAATCATTACATGTAGAGCCCCAATTTTCTAATAATGTGGGGGTTGAACTACAGATTCTTCTCCAATTGGATAGCTTGAACATTATTTCTAGAATGCAAAGTAAATTCAATATAAATATAATCTGACTATTTTATTTTGTGTTTAAATATGCACATATGCAGTTATATCTCATGCTTCTAAAATGTGAATGTGAAATTAATATAGACAGTTATTTAAATAAAATGTTTGATTTCATAATCTTAAAAATATTTGTGCCTTTAAAAATATGTACAATTTTAACAAATTATTATCTTACAACATATGAAATATATTAAAATAGTATTAAAGAGTATTATATCAATTTATTTTAATTTTGTAAAAAGTTATTAGCATCCATACTGTTTTGATGTGTCTTTTAAGAATATCAACATAAAATATTCTATATCCTTATTTTCTTACAATTATTGTTTAAAATGTTCTAATTTTGTTTACTTTATTCTAACAAAATGGAAAGGGATCAAACATGCTACTTAAAAAGTCCAGCATAAAATTGGCAACCAATAAAGGCTGTTAGTGGTCACAATATGTAAATATTTTCTTGGTACAGTGCTTAGCATTAAATGTAAAAAGAAATAATGTGGTACTCTGCAAGCAACTAAGTGGATACATACTTATAAATCAATATCTATTATTAATCTACCAACAATATATCTCCATATATACATATGCAATAATGTTATTCTATAGTGGAGAAAAGAAAGCTACCAATGTAGTTCATGTAAGTTGTTTTTATAGTCTAGCAATCATAATTAATAATCTTTATATCTGTTAGCTATTTTCTGCCAGCTAATTCTAATGATGCAATAATAAATTAATGAATGAATGAAAAAGTAAGTAAATGAAGGCACTGACTCTGAAGTTTAGGAGATATTACTATAGCTATGCTTTGGATGTCACCATCATTTAGAGTATGGTAGATATTAATGATCATGGACATCATTATAGGCTGGCAGTAGTGGCACAAACCTTTAGTCCCAGCACTTGGGAGGCAGAGGCAGGCTGGGACTAAAGGTTTGTGCCACTCCTGCCAGCCTATAATGGGGTTTGAGGCCAGCCTGGTCTACAAGAGCTATTTCCAGGACAGGCTCCAAAGCTACAGAGAAACCCAGTCTCGAAGAAAAAAAGAAAATGAACATCATTATAATTTTGAAAAAGAATGAATTTATTCTTTATTTTATTGTTTTGTTAGAAAGTAAACAATAGTTTACTGAACAAGTGAAATAGATATAGCAGAAGAGAACAGAAGAGTAAACTTTTCTACTTGCTTTAAAAATTTTGAAGTAGGCCATCAATTGAGAGAGAGCCTCATCCACACAGCCCCTACCCATTCTCTATGAGCTTATTATAAAGTTAGTTAATTAAATGGAAGACACAAGGGAGTACTTAGTAATAAAACTGACATCATAATAGTTCATATACTACTTGAGAAACAAAAGCCATAAAAATTTACACGTGAGCTAGGAGAATATGAAGAGGAAAAGACAGATGCTATCAACCGGGTGCACATCATCATAGTATAGAATTATGGCAAACCTGCCCCCAACCTACTAAGACATTATTACATGGAATTCTCTTCTGGGTATAAAAACATATGCTTTAAAATGCGATTTAGAGCTAGTCTAATAAAAATGAGCCTTTATATGCTTTTTCCTTTTGCTGTAATTGACTTAGGAACCATTACATATTTTTGAACACAGATTTAGACAAACATATTTTTCAGATTCTTCACAGATACTTTATCTTTCCAAGGGTCTAATCAAAGTCACTTTCATACTGAAAACACAGTGTTCACTGCCTTCTAAAACTATTGTTAGCCAGTTCTAGGGCTTTCATCCATTACCTCCACTCCCTAGTATACAATTATGGATGCAGCTAATTATGTTTCTAAAAAGAGGCATAGTGCAGTTAGAATTAAAGGAAATAATTTGTGTAAATTGCTCAGTATAGAATTGTGCATATGCCTGGAGTTAGGCCGGTCCCAATTCAAGATTTCCAGTGTATCTTTAGTGGCTTCAGGGTATGTACTCTTCCTTTATATGACCAAATGCAAACTACAGCATAGAATAAAAAATATTTTAAAGCCGGATGATGGTGGCACATGCCTTTAATCCCAACACTCGGGAGACAGAGGCAGGCAGATCTCTGTGAGTTCGAGGCCAGCCTTGTCTACAAGAGTGAGTTCCAGGACAGGCTCCAAAGCTGCACAGAGAAACCCTGTCTTGAAAGCCCCCCAAAAATAAGAGAAAGATCAAATTAATCAATAAAAATAAAAAGTAAACCTAAGATGTGGGTGTTTAATATTGTGATAGTCATTAAAGTGATTAAGAAGACAGTTTATAAATCACCAAATATAGTTATGCAATGAAATCAATATAAATTTATTATGCAATGAAATCAATATAAATTTATCCTAAAATGTGTTCCTGTTGACCATTTTCTTCTAACCGCTTGTCACGTGTAGCCTAAGTAATAAAGCAAAGGCCACTGTCTTTTGTGGGCTGAAGGTTTTCTTTGTATTTATATTTATTTTTTATTTTATTTTATTTTTGAGACAGGGTTTTTCAGTAGCTATGGAGCCAGTCCTGGAACTTGCTCTGTATAGCAGTCTGGCCTCGAACAAACAAAGATCCACCTGCTCTGCCTTCCAAGTGCTGGGACTAAAGGTGTGCACCACCGCTGCCCCACTGCCTCTGTATTTTTAAGTATTGATATTGACCAAACTTTACTGCAAAGCTTAGAAAAGTTAACAACTAGTGAGTTCTCTTTATTTCATAAGAGAAATAATTCATCTACTTTTTCAAAGCACATATATGCGTATTGAATTGTTAAGTTACAAATGCACTCTCGGGAAAATTCACCAAAGGAAATATACTTAGAATAAATTTAGAATCTAGTCACATGAGAAAATAAAGTCTAATGTAAAAATTGTACTCGATATCAATTCTAAAATTTTTCTAAGATATGGATGAAAGGTTCTTCATTAACTGACAGTTGCATACTTAGTTGTAAAAAAAACGCCCATGCTCTGTGTGAGGCTCTAAGGATACAAAAGCAAATCGAAGAGCTGTGGCCATTTATATTCTCATAGATTACCATCTATATATCTGGGAAGAAAATATAAATTTGAATTAAAAATAATGGATTGATGGCATGTACAATCACAGGGTGCCAATAAGGTATAAATGTCTCTGATTCTGGGGTCAAGAAAGCTTCTAGGGCTGGGAGGGTGAAACAGGATTAATTCTGAAAACAGGAGTCATTATAGAATAAGAAAAGAATTGGGTGCTGAGACCTCAGGCAAAGCTTCAACAGTGGCTGCAGTGACTAGACATGGTTGGTAATGTTGGCCCTTTCTAGTACCCTACAAAGATGAAACAATTATGGAGTTCTGTATTCACTAGCATATCTGGGTTTATAATGAAGAAGAGCTTCACTCCCTTCACTCAGGTTTTGGTTTTCTTTATGCTGAGCCCGTGGAAATGATACAAGTTTATCATAAAGCCTATGCATCTATATTTAATCTTGTAATGTACACCTTGGTGGAATATGTCTTCTGACCACTGTTTTTATTGATCTGGGACAACAAGCCAAATGTGCATATTTTGATCTGATTGCTGAAACCATTCTTTTGAGGCCTGATCTCTTCCCAGTTTTCATTAGTGTTATATTATAATGCCAGGACTGGTAAACAATCATACTCACACCATCCATTCAGATGCTGTGTAATAGCATGTGTGATACATTATGTATAAAGGGACATATTTGTGACACATGATTGTTTGAGAGCAAGACATTTCCGGAGGTATTTATTGACTAGCATCAAAACAGTAAGTCAAATGAGTATTTATATGAACTGAATCCCATTGGGAAAGGGTTTTAAAAATTGGAAAATCTGGTTTTAAATTGTCAGGTCAACTGGAATAGTCCTAAATTACCATCTTACTTTACATCCTTTAGTGAAACTTACTTTCATCTTTACTTTATATCCTTCAGTGAAACTTACTTTCATCTCCTGTTTCAAATTCAAACTTCTGACTGTAGCCACTGTATCCTGCCGCAGTCCTCACTCGGATATGAAATATGTACTTGGTGGATGGCTTGAGACCTGTGATGATGACACTGGGGGCCTTGGACCTCGTGGAAGAATAGGTGAGCTGCTCATGCTCCTAGGGACAGAAAAAAGGAGAGAGGAAATGAGGCGGTGTGACCCTACCGTTTCCTAGAGACAATCCCCAGTATAACTGAGGACTGAGGCTCTGAATATCAAAAATACTGATCTGAAAGAAATGTAAGCATGTATTTCCATAATTTATCACTTAGCTGATCAGCGTGATGTATATGATATGTCTCTAATTTAGAAATTTATCGATAGGATGGTTACTTGTATTTAACTGAACTTGGACCACTGGTGACTTAGACTTCACCTGTGACTTGGGGAATAATGGTGGTCTGACATCATGTTCACACAGAATAGCAGCTTCTTTGTCAAAATGGACAAGCTGGATTAGACACATTAGCATTAGTGGGGGGAATCATGAATCTACTACACAGCCCTTCACCCACAGGTAGTGAGTGCCAAATGCCAGGGCTATCTATCTGTGGGTGGGAAGAAAAAAACAGGGTTTTTTAAGGTTGGAGACCTTTAGGAAGAACCTTCCTAAATTCCTAAATACTTGCATTGATCTATAACTCTGATTCCTTTGAATTTTATCATTAATGTATGAAATTCAATAAATAAAATGATGCATTTCCCTTGATATACCAGAGTTCACTTTCAGATATGTGCAAGCTACATTGTGATGGTGAGACGGGCTTCAGAATATGTCCATAGAATAACAATGACAGCAGAAAGCAGGGAAGACAAACAGCCCCTGTGAAAGCATGGCCAGGTCAGGAGGGAGGCTTGGTTCAGTTCCCTGGTATTCGTATTTAACTATTTTACCTTACTTAGGTGAAATGGGCTAACTTTGGCACTCTGAATGACCAGGTGGGCCCAAGGCCTTCAAGTGTCCTCTATTGCTCTTTAAGAACATAACCATTGTTTCCCTGTCTTTGTAGGGATTGTTCTACACCACTACATGGTGGTGGGGTTTATAAAGCTTTCCTCTAAGAACTTATATTTTAATAAGACATTGAAAAGTTTCTCTATTCTGAAATTCTGCAGTCTGAAGTGATCCTCAAGCAAACTCATCAGGTGCTGACATTATATCACATGTGGATGGTTCCACGCATGAGCTTTTTAATGTATGCCAAAGTCAGCATACTGGCACACTGGAAATATTGTATAAAATTGCCTTCAGGCTATACATATAAGAAGTTTAAATGAATTTGGGGCTTAGAATTGGGTACCACACACAAAGATATCTAATGTATATACAAATACCTCCATATTGAAAAATATTCCAGATATGAAATACCCAGGAATATTATATAAGGGGTAGTCAATCTATATTTGTACAAACAACATTTCTCAATGCATGGATCACCATAGTTCAACGGGTCCCCAAATGAATTTTGCTTTTTATAAGTCTAAAAGTAAAAATTCCTAGGAAGGCAGGGGCCTTCCAGGGTCTCTAATTGAATGACTCATTTGATGCTAAATCAAATCTGTATTATCAGGATCTCATTTTTAGTTGTCCTAGAAACTATTTTCAAGAGACTTTGTAGACTAAGAAAAGATTATAAAAATCTACACATCTACACAAGCAGAGGATGTATCAAAGTTCTGATTACATGAGGGTGATGACTTAAGATTTAGAACTAGGAGAATGATTTTATTTATGCTGCTTTGGAGAAAAAAGCTCTTAACAGACACTTATTAATAAACTTTATGGCTTTATTTTTCAGAACTTTATATACTATATGGTAATTCAGTGTCTGAATAAAGGAATCAAATTTTCCATCTCTATCTCAAATAATAAAAATTAATTGCAAAATGACTAAACTTGGCAATATTGCAAATAATAAACACAGAAATTGAGACCACATAGACCACATACCACACACACATATGCACATATATGCAGTTTTGAGACTAGGAAGTAAGTAGAAATTTATGCATCTAGCATAGGAGCCAAGGAAACAAAACCAGGTCTATAAATATTGATGGTGATAATCATCTGCTGAAAATTGAAAGCAGGAGTCAGCTGATGTCAAGACATTTGTAATCAGGACTTAAGAATTCTGTAGCATAGAGAAATAGAAATATGCTTGCCAACCATATTGTCTCAAGTAGAAATCTGCCAATCATTTAGATTTTTCCAATCTTATGCACAAGAGGAAAGTATTCCACCTTTGATATAATTTCCTGCAATAGATAAGTTTTATTGAGTCTTGAATGCAGCCTTACCATATGAAATGAGGACTACAGGAGGAATTGTAAGGCAATGAAAAAGAATTTAGTCTTCTCCCCCGAGACAGATGGTAAGGAATGGAAAGTTTACTCTTTTAAATGCAGTCTTACAATTACACACTGTCTTTGTCGTTTTACCAAAACATAGCTAAACAGTAATTTCCTACTTAGTAAGTTACAGAGTCAGGGATGTTTGTAGTTATATCCCTGGAATAAAAATCTTCAGGAAGTGTGCTTAAATGTAGCCACATCACAGCCAGCTGCTTGTCAGTTGCCCTTTCTCGTTTCTTGCCACTTATTAGCTTCTAGCGGAACAGAGCTCATGAAGTGGACTTTTCTTCTTGGCACTTTTAGAGTTGTAGGAAACCGAGTTAGCATTCATCAACTACAAGCATAGGACATTATTATGTCAGAACAGCTCTTTTCCTGGCATATAAGTTCCAAGTCTAAACAGCTGTCATGAGGTAGAGAACATACCTTTGCAAGGGACTATTATAGCCCTTGCTCATCCTGGCGGGACGAACTGTGAATATGCTTGATTGCAGCATTTGCATGTGCTTTTCTGGAGTAGCACCATGGTTGTGAATCATAATAGGGTTGCTAGTTGTGTGACAAATATGTTGTTAACTCTGTAAGAAATCAATTTCACTGTTCCTAAATTTATAATTTGCCATCTTTATTCTGTAGCAAAACTTCATGATCATTATTTTTTAAGGTATATTATTATTTGTTACTTTTTCCTCTTTTTTAGGTCTTTTTTCCGATTTATTTATTTGCTATGTATACAGTATTCTCAGTGCTCTGCCTGCAAGCCAGAAGAGGGCACCAGATCTCACTACAGATGGTTGTGAGCCAC
>LOJH01002646.1:30729-41957 GCA_001685095.1 Ellobius talpinus
GTCCTCTGGAAGAGCAGCCAGTGCTCTTAACCTCTGAACCATCTCTCCAGCCCCTAAAATATATATTTTTCAAGACAGGGTTTCTCTGTTGCTTTGGAACTCACTCTGTAGACCAGGCTGGCCTTGAACTCAGAGATCTCCCTGTCTTTGCTGCCCGGGTACTGGGATTAAAGGTGTGTGCCACCACCACCAGTCTTAATTTTTTTTTTTTATTTTATGTGTATAAGTGTTTTACCTGCATGTATGTCTATATACAACATGCTTCCTTGATGCCCACAGAGACTAAAAGAGGGCATTGGATCCCCTTGGAACTGGAGTTACAATGGTGGTGAGCTGCCCTGTGGGTGCTGGGAACTGAACCCAGGTCCTCTGCAAGGACATCAAGTATTCTCCATCATAGAGCCATCGCTCCAGTTCTACCATAATCTTTCTTTATAGGCTCCTGTTCTGACAGCACCAAGCCCTGGGGAAAACTGTAGGCCCAAATCAAAAGAAAAAAAAGTCATTTATCCCCAAAGTGCACCTGAGCCAGACAGAAGAGATGACAGCTTCCTTCTCCCTCAGTAAAAGACAGTGTTCTATGCCCGGCGCTCGTCTCCCCGGAAATCACAGCCTACACTGAGTCTCTGCGAGCAGACTGCACAGCTCCCCTGGGCATCCGCTTCTGCAGAGGAATGGTCTGGGACAAGACTTCCCATGCAGCCTGGGGTAAGAAGTAAGGTATAGTAGGGCAGGGCGTGTCTCTTCCAAGGTACGAACTGGCATCTTGATTGTAAGGCTGGCACATCAGTATCACCTAGAGTGAAGGTTTATGCAGCTGGACCTGCACGAAGACGAGGTCATGTAAAGGCTGGCAGGCTGATGAAACAAAGCTGGCCTCCGATTAGCATACACTGTCTAACAAATAACTTTCTGTATAAGATAACGTTCAGTCTTGTGAGACCATTACCATCCAAGCACAGGGGAGCCAAGACACTATGATTTTTACAATATCTTTTGAATGCATCATTAGTTCAAAATAAAACAAATAAAAAAAAGTAAAGAAACCCCTTAACAAAAGGAGGTGGGCCAGGCGGTGGTGGTGCACACCTTTAATCCCAGCACTTGGGAGGCAGAGGCANTTCCAGGACAGGCTCCAAAGCTACAGAGAAACACTGTCTCAAAAAACCAAAAAAAAAGAGGTGAAGTCAGAGGTTCACACAAGTTCAGGAGGAAGAACCAGCTCCCTTGGCGCCTTAGCCAATGCCTTCAAGCCCCTAGTTCTATGAAACTGCTTTGCTCCAAAGACAGGAACCTTTTGTTTGGCTTTGCTTGTGGACGGAAGAATATCATTACTGGAGGAGTTTTTCAGTAACTTAGGGACATACTCCAAGAACAGCCTAGCCACTGGCCTGTTGCAACTCTGTTTCAGCAGAATTAATGGCTTCTTGAAGCCACCGCTGCAATCACTTCCCTTTTCAAAGTGGATAAAAACCATACAGCCTAACTCATCAAAACTGAGATCATCAAATCCTCAGAGCAGAGAGCAAAGGCCACAGTTCACCGAGGATCAAGTAGGCCAGACCACAGTGACAGCCTAAACACCAAAGGGACAGATGGCCCATCCTCTTATTGCTAAGCACCCTCCACACAGGGCTTAATGCCTTACTGCAGAACGGGTAAGTGCAGGCTTAACTTGGAAAGGAAAGTCCAAAAATACTGTTGAGAAATTCCTTCATGGCACCCACTAGATCCCTAGGAAGAACATTCTGGGGACTCTACTCAGACATCAACAAAAAAAGGTAGTTATTAAAGGCCCCAAGAGCAACAAACCAAAGCCAAGCAGTTCATATTTCACTCAGCTTGCTAATAGGCAGCATGAGGCTGGTTCAAAAATTTGCTCGGCACTGCCAGAAAGGTATTAACGTTTTCATTTGCTGTGGTCATTAAAAATACCTGGAGCAACAGTCAAAGCATTACAAGGCCTGGCTGCCAAGGAAACTGAGCCTGGCACCATCCCTGACACACTGCGGCAATTACACTAACAACCAGAGTCAGTACATTTGGTCATTATAAAAACAAGACCAGGCATGGTGGTAAACACTTGTAACCCCAGCACTTGGGAGAAGGAGACAGGAAGCATCAAGGATCAGGGTCAGCCTTGGCTACATAGCAAGTTCAGGGTCTAACAGAGCTACACGAGACCTTGCATTTAAAATGAAAACAATCCCCAAAGAATTCCATTTGGAACTGGGACCAAATTTCTCATAATTTCTTAAATGACCTTAAACATACTTCTGGCACTTTTAATCATGCATTTATACAAAATAAAAACATTATCCAACTCAGAAAGTTCTGAAGATGCTGTCTTGTGCAGTATTGAATATTTGAGCTAACTTTAGAGTCTCTACATTACCGTGGCTGTCCTGGAACTCGCTCTGTAGACCCGGCTAGTCTCAAATTCAGAGATCCTCCTTCGTCTGCCTCCCAAGTGCTGCGGTTAAAGGCGTGCACCACCACACTGGCTACTTATTTATTTTTGAAACAGGATCTCACTGTGTATCCCTGGCTGGCCTCCAACTTACTCTGTAGACCAGGCTGGCCAAGACATCATGACATTACAGAGAGTCCACCTGCCTCTATCTCCCAAGCTCTGGGATTAAGGGTGTGTGGCACCACCCCCAGCCTCAGCCTAACTTTAATTATTAGTAAAGATAAACAAGCACATCATTCTCACTAGTTTGCAAATCTACCTGCATTTTAATAAGTGGTAAAATTACATATAAACCAAAAAATTGTTTTAAAATAAACTTTTTAGTAATTTATTGTTAAGGCTGGAGAGATGGCTCAACATTTAAGAGCACTTGTTTCTATTCCAGAGGACCCAGGTTCAATTGCTCGCCCCCACATGGCAGCTTACAAATCTGTAACTCCAGTTCCAAGGGACCCAACACCGCTTCTGAGCTTCATGGGCACCAGAAGAAACTCGGTGGTGCCCAAACATACACACAGAAAAAGCACTTGTATACAGAAAATAAATAAATCAAATAAATAAATAAGGTGGAGAACTGGGAAAGATACCTGATATCAATTTAGCTTCCCAATGCACACTCATGAACATGTACAAACACACATATACACACATACACACATACAAGTTTTGCAGCACTAGGGACTGGGGATTGAAACTAAGGCTTTATGCACTCCAAAAAAGCAAACATCTAATAGGTTATATCCCAACCCTATGATATATATCATTGCGGGGGAACAAAACAAAACATAGCTTGAAGCAAGATAATGCCTATGATAGTTTTTCAGACAGATTGTCCCCTGGCTCCACGGACTATCAGGAAACTAGACACTCATTCTCTGTTCCATGGGCTGCCACACCTGTCCTCCAGTAGCACACAGACTATCATGACCTGAGTGAAAACGCTGATTGTGGGGAAAGAACAATAAAATTGTGCAAGAGCTTGTGTAGCTCATAAACACAGTGGATGCAGAAAGGAAATGAAATACGCTTCCCCTAAGGGCTCTGAGTTTCTGAGTCAGAGACAAAAATAAAAATGAATCTGATTCTGTTTGCTTCAAATTTATGGGAGGTTTGAAATCCCCAGGATGGACAGAGCAAATAACTTGCAATGGCAATTCTACTGATCTGAAAGCAAAGGGTCATATATACATATACATAAACATAATCATATATATATACATATATTCCTAGCACCTGCTCAAAAATCTAAGTCTTGTGGGGTGTGTGTGTGTGTGTGTGTGTGTGTTATTGTGCACGTGTATCCACGCATGTGGAGGCCAGAGGGCAACATGGAGTCTACCTTCTGGGAATCGAAACTCAACTTCTGATTCTTTCACAGCAAGTCCTCTACTGTCTAAGCCACCTCCCAAGTCCCCTTTTCTTTTCTGCACATGCTGGCTTGGAACTTACCCTGAATTCCTGATCTTTTTGCCTCTACCTCCCAAGTGCTGAAATTACAGGCCTACACCACCATGGCAAACTCATTCTTTTAAGCAAAAGTTCAATGAATAAAGGAGGTTAGCCAAAAAGATCTAGCATTCAAAATTAAGCATTTTGATCTAAAACACAGTTTATACATGTATGTTTGTGTACCACATTTATGCCTGGTGCCCACAGAAATCAGAAAAGAGTATTAGATCCTCTGTAACTGGAGTTACAGATGGCTATGAGCTGTCCCACAGGGGCCAGGAATCAAATTGGGTCCTTGCAAGAGCAGCTTGTGCTCTTAACTACTGAGCCATCTAACCCATGAGCCATTATCTCCAGCTGTTTTGAGACAGGGTTTCTCTGTGCAGCCCTGGTTGTCCTGGAACTTTCTCTGTATACCAGGCTGGCACTGAACTCAGAGATTCACCTGTCTCTGCCTCCCGAGGGCTGAGTGCTGGGATTAAAGATGTGTGCACCACTGCCTGACTCCAGTTTCTGTCCTGTCATGTGTTTAGCTTGTGTCCTTCCTGGGAACTTCCTGATACTCATTATCTACTATTCTCTCTCTCTGTCTCTCTATCTCTCTCTGTCTCTGTCTCTCTCTGTCTCTCTCTCTCTCTCTCACACACACACACACACACATGAGAGAGACAGAGAGAGCACCTGAATCTACCCCTTCATTCATTTGTCAAGTCTCAGCTTGAGAAGCATAAAGTCCTGTAAAAGTTCAGTTTGTTAGAAAAGCTCGGTTTGACCCTGGTTAATCTTTTCCTGCCCCAGGAAACTCAGTATACTTCTTTTATAACTTGTGTGTGTTACGGTGGTACATCTCCAACTCAAAGCATTCTATGCGTGCTCAATCTTCTGCCAGATCCATTTTATGACACTGTCCCATAAAGCATAGACAGTGAACACTCAAATATAACTGAAATGGGCACAAGTAGTTTTTGTTTGTTTGTTTTTGTTTTTCAAGACAGGGTTTCTATGTGTGGTTTTGGAACCTGTCCTAGAACTCACTCTGTAAACCAGGTTGGCCTTGAACTTACAGAGATCCACCTACCTCTGCCTCCCCAGTGCTGGAATTAAAGAAAGGCGTGTGCCCGCACTGCCCCCGGCTTGGGCACAATTTTTCCCCCCCGAGACTGGGTTTCTCTGTCTGTAACCTTGGAGCCTGTCCTGGAACTAGCTCTTGTAGACCAGGCTGGCCTCGAACTCATAGAGATCTGCCTGCCTCTGCCTCCCCAGTGCTGGGATTAAAGGAGTCAGCCACCACCACCTGGATGGGCACAAGATTTTAAGGAGCATGTCTCTGGACAAAAAGATGAGTATGTTAACTCGGTCTCCTTGTTCCAGATCCTAAGTTTATTCCTGACCTACCATCACCAACCAATCTTACAGCAAGAGTGAGCAAAAGCTGGTCCCTAAAAATATATATTTACATCTGGGCATGACCATACATCAGTAATTAAAGGACTCAGGAGGCTAAAGCAGGGCATCACAGTGAGCTGAAATTCAGCCTGGGCTATATAACAAGATCCTATCTTAAAAAACAAGAACAAAATCAGGCAGTGGTGGCAAATGCCTTTAATCTCAGCATTCAAGAGGCAGAGGCAGGAGGATCTCTCTGAGTTCAAAGCCAGCCTGGTCTACAAGAGCTAGTTCCAGGACAGCTAGAGCTGTTACACAGAGAAACCTTGTCTCAAACAAACAAATAAACAAAACACAAGAACAAAGTGGGCATCGTCCCAAATACCTTTAATCCCAGCAGTTGGGAGGCAGAAGCAGGTGGATTTGAGTTCAAGGCTGGCCTCAAACTCAGAGAGTTCTAGAGCAGGCAAGGCTACATAGAGAAACATGTCTCAAAACCACCCCACCCCCAAAAAAAGAACAAAAGAAAGTCTTTTACACTGCATGCCTGCACCACCGCCAAGACTGGTCCCTGTAGTCTAACTGGGTTCAAATATGAGATGTTTGAGACAGACGCCCACAACAACCAACCAGGCAGCACCAGGTTTTCCAGCTGAGCCAAGCAGATGTGAGACAAAGATAGTTATAGTGTTCTGTTGTTTACAGCGAACACTACTGACTCTCTCCACAAAGCAGAATCTCAACACAAAGAACAGAGGCACAATAATTTCTCAAAGCGGAACAAATCTTAAGGTCATGATTCCCTGACTAAGACAAAAACTATCACAGTGCACACAGGCCATATTCAGCTCAGAAGAAAATGGTCTCAGATAAGTCTTATAGATTAGCCCAAGTATCATAGTACACACAGACCATATTCAGCTCAGAAGGAAACCGGTCTCAGGTAAGTCTTATAGATTAGCCCAAGGGATAAACTTTTTTCCTGAAGTCTAGATTAGACTTATTTCCTGCAATTCCCCTATGAATCCGTATTATTCCTTTTCACCCCTACATTTAGTAGGGGACTATTAAGGTAAATTATAGCTTTAATTTGCATCAATTTACTTGAAGTTTTGCATCAATTCTTATCGCTATTTTTGTTGTTGTCTGTTTCTGGATTTTTTTTATTTTTGTTTTTTACACGGGGTCTTATTACCCAGGCTGGCCTTCAACATGCTATGTAGCTGATCTTGAACTTCTGATTCATGTACCTGTGACTCTCAAATACTAAGATTACAGGCTTGTGCCTCCATGCCTGACTGCCACATCATTTTTTTAAGTTTTTTTAATGTACACATCTATACATTCACAGACAAATAGAGAACACCAGCTCTGTGAATCAACTACCAAGACTGAGTGAGGTCAATAGAAAACCAACAGTTTTCACCAATGAACTAATACATGTCTCCTGCATGCTCAACCTATGATCATTCTAAAACGTATTCCACTTCAGAGATAAACCACATGAATGGTCAGCACCCACTTTATGATTATTTAGTTAGGAGTCAGCATTCTTGTGCATGTTATAGTCTAAAAGCCTAAGTTCCATGAAGGAGCTTACAAATGAGATTGGGAGTGCATTACACCAAGAGCATGGGTTTCAAGATCCATTTTGAGTGAGATGCGTGGTAAACTTTGGGACACTTAAGAAACCCTGTAGATCCTAACTCACCTATCTTGTCGATCTAGCCCCTCCTTTTTATATTTTTCATTTCATTTCATTTTATTTAATGTGTGCGTATATGTGTATGGGCACATGCATGCCATTGACAGCATTTGTGGGAGTCAGAGGACAACTTGCAGGAGCTGGTTCTCTCCTTACACCATGTGAGACCCAGGAATCCAACTCAGATCAGCAGACTTGGTGGCAGGTGTTTTTACAGGTTGAGCCATCTCAACAGCCCCAGGTCCTCCTCATGGCGACCACTTAGGTTGTATTTTAAAACTTCTCACAGTGATTTCTGGAGCCCTCTCAGATGTTCCAAAAATATCTCCTGGTCGTGTTACAAGTCTAGAGTGAGTCATGACCACTTCAGAACAAAGTGAACACCTTGGTTAACGCCAGGTCCTTCTACCCCGGGCTCCTGTCTGCCTGCCATCCTCCCTACATCTCACAGCCCCTATCTGTCCCCATCATACTGTTGTCCTGCACTTGCCCCTGCATCTGCCCCTCCTCCTCTACCTGCTCCTACAAGGCAAATAAAACACAGATGTGCCAAAACCACACCGGGACACTTCCCGTGATGCTTTATACCACGATGGCTTAGGGTTCCCCTCTGGGTTCTCGTGACAGAGATTTCCAGAAATTTAACACACACTTATTGTTACTGCTCCCCCTGCCCAAGGACATAGCAGAGCGGTACCAGCAAAAAATAAACATAAGCGTGCACATGTCTGAATGAATGTCTAATCTTTAATATGACCATCAGCCTCTCTTGGGAGAGTCATTTACTAACACGTGAGTTCATTAACCATAAAAAAGAAATCTATAGCTTGCAGGATCAGGTGACTTTAAATGCCAACTGTAAACATAGGATGTCAATCAGATGTGACAACACTTGTGCCTTCTTTTCTTTTCTTTTTTCTTTTTCTTTGGTTTTTCGAGACAGAGTTTCTCTGTGTAGCTTCTGGTACCTGTCCTGGAACTCACTCTGAAGACCAGGCTGGCCTGGAACTCACAGACATCCGCCTGCCTCTGCCTCCTGAGCGCTGGAATTAAAGGTGTGCACCAATACCACCTGGCCTGTGCCTTCTTTTTACTACTGTGACCATATTTTTCTCTAGTTAAGTCCACCTCAAAAGTTTGTTTGTTTGTTTTTTGTTTTTTGAGACAGGGTTTCTCTGTGTATCTCTGGCTGTCCTGGAACTTGCTCTGCAGACCAGGCTGGCCTCAAACTCACAGAGATCCTCCTATCTCTGCATCCTGAGTGCTGCGATTAAAGGCGTGCACCACCACTGCCCAGCTGACTGCCTCAATATTCTACAGGGAAATCTGCTTTCCCAAGTGCTCAACATCATCCTGGGGGCTGAACACTTCCCTCGGAAAAGCCCCTTCCCAAGACCAACTGTCTAGTCAGTCATTCTCACATTAAAGCCGTGTGAATGTTAGGTGTGGAACTTCAGCTTTAATTAGAGGAATGAGTAGGCGCTCTCTTCCCACAGATGTGGTTAGCAGCATGGTTTCAAAATACGATCACAAGGGGCTAGAAAGTTGGCTCAGAAGTTAAGAGCATTTGCTGTTCTTGCAGAAGATCCAGGATCAACCCTAGCACCCACATGGTAGTTCACAAACATCTGTAACTTCTGGAGAATCCAACAACCTCTTTGGACCTCCACAGGCACCAAACATGATCATGGTGCACAAACATACCGGAATGGCGACACACACAGATCCAGCACCACAGGACTGGAGAAGAGGATCCCTGGAGCCTCTACTCCTACAAGTTGTCTTTTCTGACACACACACAACTGCACCCACACTTGCATACACACACACAAATTTTACAAACTCTTTGCTGTACCTATTCCCAGAATGTGGAGGGGGTGTTAGACTTCAAAACTGGGTCACAAAAAGTACAGTAGTTCCAATCACCCCACCTCCCTTATTTTTCTTATGCGGAAAGACAGCTACCAATAGAAAACAGGAAAGATTCCGGGGGCATTGAGGACACTAGCCACTGGCCTTTTGAGTCAGTTGTCTTGGATTTAGATCCCCTCAACCTAGTGAAAGCCATTGGGCCATCATCATCTACGTCTGATTCCCAGCCCACAGAAAGTGCTGACTCGTAAATGTTTTATTTTTGTGCATTTAGTTGGACGAGACCTCATGTTGTAGCCCAGGCTGACCTCAAACTCAGAATTCTTATGTCTCAGCCTCAACTTCCGGATTCGAGGTATGCACCACCACACCTAGCATAAAGATTGTTTTAATCTATTAAAGTTTGTGTTTCTTTGTTACAAAGCAATTGATAAGCAGCACAAGGAGGCGATTGGAAGGGGGAGTGAGAAAAATGCCACTGTGGAAGAAACAACAGCCCAGCCAGCACCTGAAAGGCTGAGGCAGAAACACTGCTTCCAGTTCAAGACAGCAGGAGGAGGCGGTGATCTGATTAAAGGAACAAGCAGCAGGGAGAACTACGAGGGTGAAGAATTAAGACATCCCCATCACCACCCATGACATTACCCACCACACTGCCTTGGCCCTGAACTTGAAGAATATGAACTGATTCTCACTAATGCCCTGGTGAGAGCGACAGAATTTAAGGAACTGCACGAGATTGGCAGATGTCCTCCTGAGCCCCGGGTCCCTCAGGTAGGTCACTCCCTGTCGCTCTGGGTCAGCACTGCGCCCTCCAGGGAACACACACGGGTGAGCACAGATTTGTTTCGGCGAGTTGGGCGCGCCCGGAGGTGCCAGGCCCCTTGAATGACCCTGCTACTCTGAGAGCTCAGGCGGGGCCGACCCGAGCTGTGCGCCGCTCTCCAGGTGGCCGGACCGGCTCCAGGCCCCCACTAGCTCCCGGCGATCGAACGCAGCCGGCTTCGGCCCGAACGAGGTCGCGCGTGAGAATTACCTAGTTGGCTCTCGACCCGCTCTCGGACGCGTCCGGGAGATCCTGCTCCTCAGCAAGTGGTCTTGGACTGCCAAAGCTGGCTCAGCTGCGGTCCCTGGAGTCAGGGATCCACATTCCAAGCAGCCGGGGTGGAGAGCAATGGAGTAGAAAGACGGACTACGTCGGACAGCGGCGCCCTTCCCTGGCCCGCCCGGGCCCGCCCCGGCCTGGAGGGCAGCGTGCCACGCCCCCACAGGGCCCGCCCCAGACCTGTTCTGCAGCAAGCCCCGCCCCAAAGTTGCTATAGTTCCCTCCTTAGTCCCGCCCCATCAGCGCTTGCGTCACTTCCTGTCGGCGGAAGGGGCGTACCAGCGTGACCCAGTCAAGCTACCTGAGTCAATTTGCTTAGCAACGTGAATGAGGACTCCGGTGTCGCTCCTTTCCAGCAAAGAGCTGGAGCCGAGCATTTTGACATGGTACTGCTATGATAGCTTGGGTCTCATGTTGCAATACTGACCCCAGAAAACTGTGAAGGGAGACATTGGTCACCTGGCCAGCAGGAGACCGTCTCTAAGGGTTCTTTATTCTAGACTGCAAATCATTCCGTGCACCTACTATCACTGAGCTATATCCCTAGCCCCCAATGCATTTAAAGTTGTTAATCTACTCATTGCTGATGGTGCAGCCTCATTCCTATGGTAGTTGTTTGGATGGGGGAGAGCTGTCCTGCCAGATTTTGCTCCTCCTGGGATCTCTTCTAAGAAAGGGTTAGGATAATGATCAATATGTGCCTTCAGTTAAAGTAAAGGAGACAGACAGACACAAAATGAAGGCAGAAATACTAGGCTATTAGCCTATTTTCATTTACCCTGTGGGCCCAAGTGAAGAGTCAAAACATTTTAACAAAAACAGCTGATATGGGCTTGTTGTAGTATGTATCTAAGTGCCACTGCCCCTAAATATCTTGTTGCTCAAATTTGTCAAAAAATTTGTTTAGTTGTTTGATTTTATTTTTATTTTTTTAAGTTACTTTTTCTTTTTAAGGTTTATTTTAACTTTATTTTATGTGCATTGGTGTGAAGATGTCAGATCCCCTGCAACTGGATCTTCAGACAGTTGTGAGCTGCCATGTGGGTGCTGGGAACTGAACCCAGGTCCTCTGGAAGAACAGTCAGTGCTCTTAACCACTGAGCCATCTCTTCAGCCCCTCTATTTTTATTTTTAAAATATTTTATTTTTAGTTATGTGTATGTCAGGGGAGAGTACTGTGGGAACCTCACTCCTTATTCTCAAAGGGGCAAGAAGAAATTTCCTAGCAGAATGTTTTC
>LOJH01002647.1:0-31143 GCA_001685095.1 Ellobius talpinus
TTCTTATCTATGTTAGCCATGTGGCTCAGTACCTTTCACAGCAGGGCAGATAACATGTTGCTTCTTCGGAGTCTGGGCAGGAGTGGGGGGAATGGACTTCTCCTTTCCAGCATTTTCCTGTTCTCATCTCCCCACCTCTATTTCCTGTCTGGTTGACCCGCCTATACTTCCTGCCTGGCCAATCAGCATTTTATTAAAATACATGATTGACAGAATACAGACAATTCTCCTGCAACACTAGTTAGCCCTGCGTTGCTTCCCACTGTGGCTTTGCAGTCCCTAGGGGTCCTAACATCAGAGTTTCTGACTGTCCTGCAGAGATGTCATTCACGCAAATACAATCATGTTGTTTCCACTTCCTTTAAACCATCTATGGCTCAAAGACTTCAATCTGCCATCTACCCAATCAAGTTTGTGTCTAAAATCTGGTACTGTCCCGTTTTACACACTGAGTCTTCTGTCATTCTGTCATGACTGGGTGCCTATAGTAATACCTATCACGAATCACCAAACCTATTATCATACACTCATGCCTTAGCCCCAGGTCTCCTGTTCATCTTTTATGACTCAATCTGAGGGTTTCCTAACCTAGAAACTCTCCCTGATTCACCCTCAATGTTTTCTCTTTTTATTTTTTAGGTATTTATTTATTTATTTTTGGGGTTTTGAGATAGGGTTTCTCTGAATAGCTTTGGTGCCTGTCCTGGAACTAGCTCTTGTACACCAGGGCTGGTCTCAAACTCACAGAAATCCACCTGCTTCTGCCTCTCTAGTACTGGGATGAAAGATGTGCACCACCACCACCCAGTTTAGATATTTATTTTTTAAATGGTATACAAATGCATAATAGGGGTGTTGGGGCATTTTTATTCATCATTGAGGATTTCTTCTCCCCCAGGGGAAAGGTGAGACGGTTTCATGTAGCCCAGGGTGGCTTTGAACTCGTCATTGCCCTGCCTCTGACTCGGATTACAGGTGTGAGACACTGTATTTGGCTAAAGGCATGGGATTAAGTTGTGAGAGGCTTGGCATACAATGATAGGCACCCCTCTTTCCTACTCCAGCCATCTCCTCCTCTCCTGGGAGACAACCTCTGCGATGAGTTCCTTCCAGATTTTTCCAGAGTTGCCTCAACATAGAGAAGCAATCATTTCATCCAAATGGCGACAAGCCTTCTACTGTATCTTGAAAGCCTCCCATGCCACTAAACCACCAAAGCAACACAAATGGCTTCTTCTCTTCAGTAGCTGCAAAGTCTTTCTTTTTAATGGTTTTGGTTTTTCAAAACAGGGTTTCTCTATGTAGCCCCGGCTGCCCTGGAACTTGCTCTGTAGACCAGGCTGGCCTCAAACTCAGAGATCCACCTTCGTCTGCCTCCCGAGTGCAGTGATTAAAGGTGTGCTCCATCACACCCTGCCCAGCAAAGCCTATTTTTAATGCATTTACTTATTGAAGTCTGCATTAGCTGGCATGTCTGTGGTAGCAAAAATGTTCCACACAAATTGGTCTATGTGCAGGAGAGAATGCAGTGGTAATATCCATGCATGTAAAGCTAAGTGATTATTAATGCTGCCCGACTGTACTAATGAGCCCACTGTAATTTATACTCCCACTGGCCAGGTGTGGACCAGCCTGCCACCCTTACCAATGTTGTTATCTTTCTTTAAAATCCCCACTACCAGAGTTGTGCATGCATCTATTCAAATTTACATTTTAATTCAATAAAATGAAGAGGGGAAAAATGAGCTCTGGTCCTTAGCTGCACTAGCCAATTTCAAGTGACCACTGCCCTCCATCTGAGACAGGACAGGTTCTCCAGGTGGTACCATGCTAGACTTGATCTGGTCTCTGGTGACCCTTGTGCAGTGACCAGACATTTAAATTGTGGTTGGTCTCAGTTGACCTGAAAGACTCTGTGTGTGTGTGTTTATAATTTTTTAAGATTTACTTATTTCTTTATTATGTATATAGTGTTGGCATCAGATCTCATTACAGATGATTGTGAGCCACGATGTGGTTGCTGGGAATTGAACTCAGGACGTCTGGAAGAGAAGCCAGTGCTCTTAACCTCTGAGCCATCTCTCCAGCCTGTGTGTTTATAATTTTTACAGCAATTAAAATCAAAATGCTACTACTATTTGGGTATATTGAGTTAATATCAAGAAAATTAATCTGTGTTTTTACTTTTTGCTTTAACCTGGTCACTGGACCATGTAGAATCACGAAACATGTAGTTTTGTAGTTTGTGCTGTTTCCGTGGGGCAGCGCTCCGCCCCAATGCACAGCGCACCCAGAGACAGGCACTTTATGGCGTGATTCCTTTCTCATAGGAATGGCTGCAATCCATATAACTGTGAAGCAAAACGAACTCTTCCAGTCTTTCTCCTCTGTACCTTCCCTTGCTCCCCCATGGACAGGCTGAGCAGGGACTCTGCTGGCCGAGAACCAGGCTGCAATGAGCCAGAACACTCCCCACCTGGGCGGCCACAGGCAGGAAACAGTGGCACTGCTGACTCCCAAGGAGGGGCTGATTTCCTGGTGGCTGTGGAAACAATCTGGCAGAAAACAAAGTACCTTCAAAAGGAACACAAGAATGGCTTCAAGTAAGACTTCCAGGACTCTGCAGGGCCCAGCTCCTCCGTGCTCTGGGCCATCTCCACCTTTGCTCTGGGTTTGACCTGGTTTCAACACAGGTCCCCAACTCAGGAGGCTCTGTCTGCAGCTCTAGCTGAGGCCAGAGAAAGAGGAGTCACGGCTCTACCTTAAGGATCTCACAGTGTGATGGTTGTGCAGCTGAGAGATGCTTCAGTCATCAGTGTCTTTGACTTGGGAAATGAAAGGACAAGAAAACTCATTTTTGGAGAATGGCCCATGAAGCTGATAGTCCAGGACAGGCACTGTATTCTAAAAGACAGTAAGGTCTAACTTCATGGGCCGGCAAAACAGCTCAGCAAGTTAATGCTTACAGCCAAGCTTGGCAACCCAACTCCCAAAAGTTGTTCTCTGTTGTTCCTACATGGTATAGGAAAGTGCATGTGCGCGCACACACGCGCGCGCGCACGCACAAACACACACACACATTTGTAAATTTTTTTTTAAATATAATCTCATTTGAGCACAAACCACCTGGGTGGGAAAAACCTTACTAGTAATTATTACTATTATTATGCTAATTATTAATAATAGCAATTGCTATTATTATCATCTGTGTGCCTTTGGGCAAGAGATCTCTGTTGTGTAATCAATGGAATAGGATTTGGTGAGATGAGTTTTCTTCCTGCCTCTTTCAGTGGGGAAGCCTGGACCTTAACCATACAAATGAGGTCTTATCAACCCTTTTCATCCACATTGTCTGCCTCATTTGGAACACACCTGCTGGACAGTTAATGCACGTTGGAGTCTAAACCGGACATCAGCATTGACCCACAGAACACCTCGTCTACTGGACAGATTTCTTCGGAGACAGAAGTAAAGGGAGTGGCTGGGTGAATCACTGGAGCAGAGCTCTTCCCTCAGGGTGGAAATGCTCATAATGATGTGCAATTTTCTGTGGAAAACACCCCAGGGTGCATGAGGCCTCATGAGGACAGAGGGCTAATGATTTACAGAAGCCCTGGCAGGACGGCAGGACAAGCACCTTAATTCATGGTGCTACTTGAAGAGTTAGCACCCAGAGTGGCTTCTCCCCCATGCACCTGTGTGCCCCTGGCACACAGGTTCACTACCCTTCATGTCCCCACCTGTGACCTGACACCAAGACTTGGTCATCTCTCCTTTCTCGTATCAGGATATTATAAGCATGCTGCAGACCAGTCTGCCTGACATCTCTGCGTCTGCCCAGTGTGAACGTGGAGGACAGGGTGGAGCAGACATCTCCAGGCAGATCTCAGGCAGTCCCCACAGACTTGCATCTGTCACATTTTTATTGTGGTCTGAGACGTGCCGGGCTTCAGTTAGATGCCTTCACCCTCTGCATCATTTACTCCAACCCCGATACAACAGAAGGTTCTACATAGAGAACAACAAATATAGGGTCAGCAATGGCATCTGTGACCCCTCAGTCTGGGCCTGTGACTTGCTCTGGCCAATGGAGTGTGGGGTGGAAGGGACAATTCCAGGCTCAGACATTGTAATGGCCAATTTTAATTGTCAGCTTAATGCAATCTAAAACTGGGCCATTCTGTGGCTTTCTTCTCACTTCCTCTCCAGGCTGGTAACAGGCCATTCAAAGAAGACAGCAGGGGTCACAAGGTTGAACATTTCGTCTGAACACCTGGTACAGAAGCAAGAACCAAGCTGATTCTTAGGGTGGGGGTGATGGGTCAGAACTGGGTGACTGTCCCATGAAGTAAGCAGAGTCAAGAATCACAGCCAATGTTAGGGGAACAGGCGGGGCCTGTTGAAGGAGGGATAACCCCAACAGGACTAGCACTGAAGAGGTGAGGGGTGAGCCAGGCATGAGACACCACACTAGGGATGAGGAGAAGGCAGTACGTGGATGAAGTTATCGAGAAAGCAGGCGGGCACAGCCAGACAGCCAGAGTCTGTTTCCTGAACTCTTCACCACAGCAGGGGGCCACCTGGAGCTCAGCCATGGTGAGGCCCCTCTCAAGGGGAGGACACTAACCCCAGTGTGTTGGAGAATCACTACAGAGCAGACGGAGTATGCCCGTCTCTATTAATCATATTATTTCTTAGCAAAGAAGGTTGTCATTCAGGACCATTAAAGTCACACAATGAAGCTAAGGTTTAAGAATAAAAAAAAACACCATACCAAAAGGGGAAAAAATTTCCTGAGTGACAATTTAAAGAACAGTGTGTAAAAAATAACAGTCCAGGTAGTATGTGGATGTGGAAAATGAGGATGGATTTGGAAGGACACAGGCCCATTTCAAGTTTCTCTTTTCTCCAGATCAGTCGTTGACCGCAGCGAGGAAGTTCTGAGCATTAGTGTTTGAAAGGCTTCAGAGTGATTTTATCAACTTTGCAGAGGCCTGATCCTCATCCCCATTCTGCAGGTGAGGCAATTGAGGTCCAGAGAGATGAAAAACTTGCATGGTCACTGTGTAAAGAGTAGTGAATATTTAAAGTCAAGGTGTCCACTCCAGGGTCTGGATTCTTTTTAAGTTCTTAATTTTTTTATTTTATGTATAGAGGTGTGTTGCTTACATATATCCCATGCACTGCATGCATGCATTGCCTGTGGAATCTAGAAAAGTGGACTTACACATGGTTGTGAGCCACCATGTGGGTGTGAGCAGGTCTTTTTGAAGAGCAGCCATTAACTGTTGAGCCATCCCAGCGGTTCCCAGGAACCAGATTCTTAAAAGCTGTTTTCTGCTGCCTCTAGAGGAGAAGTGGGAACCAGGAAGGTTAGCAGCACCCAGTGTTTTAACTGCAGAGCCTGACATTTGATGACTCCCAAACTCATGACCCCCCTCCCTGTGCTCTGTCCTGCTAGAACAGAAGGAAAGAGGAACACAGGAGCCAATGGCAGGAGACAGGTGGGACCTGCGGGGCTGGGGTGGGGCGGCGAGAGCATTAGCAACATTGGCAGGGAAGAGATGGGAAAATGAGCTGGGTAGCTTGCTGAGGCAGGCCCACTGGGGAGGCAGAGAAGCCAGAATGTGTATGAAGTTATTTAGAAATCAGGATGGACAGAGCAAGGGAATGCTGCCAGATCCTGCTTCCTGAACACTTCCTGAGAGAGCTGCCCACCCGGTCAGCAACACGAACCTGTTTCCCTAAATGACATCCATACCGTCTATATTTAGGTCCTAGAGCCACCCATTGTTTCTGTCCCAGTAGATGGTGGTGGTCACCACCCTGACTTTGTCCCTTGTGAGTCACACGTCTGAGTGTCCTATCGGGAAGGCTCTCTCAGAACCTTCTGAATGTCCTTCCCCTCCTGTGGCCCCATGTCCAGTCCTGGGAAAGCTAGAAGAGGGGATTTAAAGAAAGTCCTTCCACGGAATATGCTGCCTCGCTTCCTCCACAAAATCAAGCCAAGACCATATTTACCTCTGGGCTTAGGGCCTTTAGAGCCCAGTTGCCGCCGAGTGCTTGCATAGGAAGGCTTCTTTTCTCTGGCAGGATCGCTGCTCGGCCTTTCAGCTAAGATACCGTGTAAAATCCCTCATTTCTCTGGTAGCTGCCCACACATTCTCAGGTAAGTACAACATGGGACCTGGTGACATTTGGTGTGTGCTGGCCCTGCATGGCACCACCATAAGCTATTTCAGTTGTTTCTCAGGATAACCCAAGAAGGTGGGCTTCATTATTTCCATTTCATGGCGGAGAACTTAGATTCAGGGCGGCATCAGAGCGCACCTTGGGTCGCACGGCTCTTAAGGCAAAGCTGGGTCTCAAACCCTCACCTGCCTGGCTCTGGAGCCCATAGTTTAACCATCACACCTTACTGGCTCTTCCACAGACACAGAACTACTTTTTATCAGATCTAAGATGAACCGGTGAGCTTTTTAAAGGGCTCCTCCCCCTCCCCCACCACAACTGCAACTTCTCTAGAGCCTTTTCTGGGACTATCAGAGATAAGAAATCAAAGTTTACTCCAAAGTATTTCCAAGAACAGTCAGCTAGCCTACTACATTTTGATTCAAGTAGATATCCTGATACCTAAAACTCACTCATTAACTGAGACAGACATAAAAATCAGTTTTTACTTTGGTACAATGTATCTGCATGCCTCGGGCTCATATCAGAGCTGAATTGAGTTTGGAGATGAAGACTTCTAATAGGTAGGGAAACTGAAGCCGAGAGAAAGTGACTTGTCAAGAACATTCTTACTCATGTAATTGAACCATATCAAACCACCAAAAAGGACATGCCAACAAAGCTCTGGAGAACATCCTCTAGACACCATTCACAGTAGACAACCTGGACAGGGCCCCAGCTTGAAAGCCACACATCCTGCCTAATGGCTAAGGGTGTCATTTCTCTGTCCATTCTGCCTCCATTTGAAACCTGATTCACTCACCCACTAACAGTCTTCAGGAAATTAACTTCTCTAAACCTCAGTTTTCCCATCTGGAAAATGGAAATAAAAGCAGCCAATCCCTACAGTGTTACAGAACTTCATAGGCTAGTAATGTAAGTGTAATGTATGTAGCATAGAATAATGTAAGTTATTCTATGCTAATATCATTTATATGAGATAATTTTAAGTGTCAATTTCCATATTTCAAAGGCTCAAAAATTATTCTTCATTAAGCAAGCAAATGGCTGGTGTAGTGAGTTGGAGGAAAAAGTGAAATTACTCAAGTCACATGACAGAATTTAAAAAACATGTTTGTACAATAACAGTAGGAAAAAAAGAAACCACAAAATGGGAGAAAATATTACCATATCATATATATAACAAGGGATAAATATCCAAAATATAAATAGAATTCCTAAACTCAGCAACAAAACTCCTACAACCCGATTGAAAAAAGGGCACAAGGCTTGAGATGTTTCTCCACAGATGTACAAAGGGCCAACAACGTATATGAAAACATCCACATCACCAGCATTAGATAAACACAAAAAGAAATACATAACACAAAACAGAAAATAGTAAGTGTTGGCAAGGATGTAGAGAAACTGGAATCCTCGTGTACTTCAGGCAAGACGGAGAATAGCAGAGATGCTGTGGGAAGCTGTACGGCAGTTCCTTCGTCCCAAAGATATATTTGTAACAGCATTGTTCACAACACTTACATGTTTTAACACGTAAGCAACTCAGGGCCAGAGAGGGATGAACAAGTGAGCAAAATGTGGCACATAAAACAGAATGCTATTCAGCCTCAAGGGAGAAAATTCTGACACATGTTACATCATGGATGAACCCTGAGGACACTGTGTGACACAATCCAGTTACAGACAGATCCTGTTTGACTCAGCTCCCAAATACTCGGAGCAGTTAACATCAGAGAGATGGCTCAGGTGATAAAGAACGAGCTGTTCTAGCATGGGGGTCTGAACTTGGACCCCATCGTCCCCATAATGCTGGGTATGGTGGCCCCCAGGCCTGTAATCACAGAGCTGGGAAAGCAGACACCGGCGTTTTGAGCTCAGCCAGAGATCGTGTCTCAAGAGATGCGGGAGAGGGTCAGTGAGATGACTCAGAGGGTAGAGGTGCCTGCAGGGCAGGCCTGAGGGCCTGAGTTTGATCCCTAGGATCCACAAAAAGGAGAGGACCAACTCCATAAAGTTGTCCACCAGCATCCACATGTGAGCTGTGTAAGTATGCCACACATATGCCACGTACAGATGCACAGCAATAATGGTTACAAATGTTAAAAATAGTAAGGTGGTAAGTGATTGAGGAGGACACCTATGTGTGACCTACACTCACACACACACACTATACACACATACATTCACACACACAGTAGAGACAGGAAGTAGAATGGTAGTGAACTTGAGTACTGTTTAATGAACTCAGTTCTGCTTTCACAAGATGTGATGGGACCTGGAGATGGATGATGGCGATAGGCACACAGCATTATGACTGATTTAATATCATTGAACTTTACATATTTAAAATGTTTACAATGGCAAATCAAATGTTACATGAATTTTACCATAAAAATAAAACAAAATGAAAAAAAAATCTGTACCTATGATAGTCTTATACAACTGGGACCAGGATTGCAATCGTTAGCCTGGAGATGTGATTCTGATGAAACTAGAACAAACGATGAGATTATCTTTTAAAGGGTAGTTTGAGCAGCTCTAAAACGTCAACACATACCCCAAACAGATCAACTAAAGAGACAGGAGAGCTTAAGGACTCTGGACCATTCTTCAACTCAGAGACAAACTGTTTCCAGCCACTCGTTCCCAAACAACCGACGCCAAGTTCCAACACACTGAGGGAGAACCTGAAGTCTCCTCTGGGGCGGGTCTAGATCCATCTGCCCATGAGAGTCACATTAAAGAAACCTATGAAGGGGTGGCTCCAAACTTAATGATCTTCCAAGCTACATTCAGCCACTCTCCAAGCCAAAGGGAAGTGACCTTGGAAGTCCACCTGAGACGTAGCCTTCACTGAAGGTAGGTGTTGCGTTCCTTTCTCTTTGTCTTTTTCTTCCCATTAACTGACGTGGGTTTTTTGTAAAAAAAAAAAAAAATCTGGCCTGGTAGAACAGAGGGTGACCAGCCCTCCCCCTGGCTCTCCTCCAATCACAGCTGCTGAGGAGGTGGTGACAGTGATGCATGCTACCTGGTTCACCATGGCAAACACACGCAGCCAGTGCACACTGCCATCCTAACCACCCCACGCAACTTCTTCCCAATTGAACCTAAAGCGTGTCAGGACCCTGGCTCAATTGTCCAGGGTCTGTGTCCCTTCTGTTGTTGTTTTACTTTTTGATAGCAGCTTACTGCATAGCAACTTGGGTCATGAAAAGACCACTGCACCCTCCCACACCTCTGATTCCAGCACCCAGTGGAGGCATGGGTCAGAGTTGAGAGTACCCAGCCCCAGCTCAGGAACAACAGGGAACTTACCTGTGCACGGAGAAAGAAGCAGCACCACACCATGGGGCGCTCTGGCCTCATCCACCCTGACTCTCCCGCTGCTAACTGCAGCAGAGCCCAGTGGACAGGACTCTCTGAGCTGTGTGAGCATGGTTTCCCTGAGGGAACTCCTCCCCGCCACTTGAATTGCATGACAGGAAGTGACAGGGGCCATCCGTTACCAGTGTCAGAAGCTGAGAGCACCAGCCTAGGGCTTCCTGCCTCGGGTTGTTTCCTTGCCTTGCCTGCTACAGCTGCTCTTTCTTCCCAGCACTCTTGGCTTTGGCATTCAAAGGGGCACCAATCTCTAGAATCTGTTAGAAGGGAGCCGTGCCCCCTGGGTCCCCACCTAAAGCCACATGGGATGTCCCAGCAGCCCTTGGGATGTGCTCTCTCCCATGTGCAGCTCTCTATGTGTAAATGCTGGGGTGAAACAGAGAGACAAGGAGGGACACGGGAAGGCCAGCTTTGGATACAAAGACAATCAATGTCTCCTTGAACTTCATGCCTGCCTAAGACACAGAACACATACAGAGCCACAGTTTAAAAGTAACCACACACCCATCCGTTGCTTTCTTTTTACTTGGGCAAATCTGGCATCTTCCTTCCAGTGCCTTTTAAAAATAGCTGCTTCTGGAAGCCATCCTTTTGTGTTTTGTCGAGGATCACAGGGGCTCCCTGCTCTTCTCATGATTATTGTAAAAGTGACTTGGGGCTGGCATTTCTCACTTTATTAACTGAAGGTCTTATTGGGATGCACACCCATCCCCTATTCTTACAAAATCTAGACTCCCTTAGGTAAAATTGACAGTATCACAATGACCCACGCGTTCTGGAAGAACACAGTAATCCAGCATGGACACTCTCTGTACAGTGTTGTAGGTCTCAAGCCCAAGGAGACCTCACTCCAATAGAGTTTTCAGTTATTATTTTAAGGTTCCCAAGAGGACAGAATTTATTTGTAAAACTCTTAAATGCAATGTGTAGCTACAAAGATGTAAGCCATGGTTCATGGGACCAGCATAGAGAAAGAGTTCATTTGGACAAGACACTCATCTAACAGAAGGAGATTCAGTCCAAGGCTTAACTTTAGGTACTATGAAAAAGGCTAGCCCCATTCATGTTACCAGGAAAACACAAGCACACATTCACACACACAAACGTGCATACACATATGCGTGTGCACACACGTACACGAGCACACACACGCAATGGAGAGGGAGCTAAGTTTTAACTAAGCCTGCAAAAAACAGTTTTAATGGCAACAAAATTTGAGAAAAGCTCTCAGAGCAAGGGAAACAGGCATCTAGGAAGGGGAAGGGTACTGGACAAAAACCAGGCCACACCAGGGAAGTGTGAAACCAAGGTGCTTAGACATGTTCAGAGGTGGCATGGACAGGCTCTTACTACAGGGAACACGGGCGGATGTACTTGTTTGAAGAAAGAAGGAAGTGAAATCATTGTCAAAGTGCCCCTGCCTGAAAGACAAGCACAGGTCACCTCAGGGCTGGCACCCAGAAAATGCTCAGTAATGTGTGTCCACCAAATGGTGGGTGCCAGATGGTCCTTGGGAGTCTCCTTTTCTGAGCCTAACACCTCACTGAGAAGGATTCTTGTTCAAGACCCACACAAGAAGAACCCCACATTTGTACAGGTCCCTGGACAACCTTCTTGGTTGGCAATCCACTAAAGACTGAACGCTAATCCCCTGAGAATCCCTGGAACATTCTTTAAGCCCAGCCCCTCCTCTCGTGAAGATCTGTGGGGAAATCCCTTCCAAGAGTTCCAATCCCCAAAGCCAGCCTTATCCTGGTGAACATCCACGGGGGATGTGAGCTGAACAGAGTACGCTATGATCTGGTTCATTTCAGCGGAGGGATGCGCCACTCACATCAACTAACCCTAGGCTGACTCATACTTCCAACCACTGACAGCACGGGGAAGAGGACCAAAAGCAGTGGTCACGGCACTTCATGGAATCGGCGAATCTGACTAAGCTGGAGGGCAGGTAGCGGTGGAAGAGGAAGGAAGGAGAGAAGGAAGTCTCCAGATGCCCTGGTAGGCACCTCAGCACAGCCTGTAGAAAGGAAGGAAAGGCCAGAGCACAGCCATTTCCCCTGCAGCTGCTCCCACCCTGATGGGACTAAGAACTCCAGTAACAAAACGGGTCTGTGCGGACAGCGCCCCAAGAGGAAGTTGATAAAGAAGCCCTTGGCCTGTGACATTCATTTCGAGCTGCAGCATACGGACTCATAAAGGAAATGAAGTCTTCACTACTGGAGTCTGAGGCTGACATGGATTTAACGATGCTCTTCAGTTTTGCATATAATAAATCACTGTAATATGGTCAAGCTATATACAAGAATAAAGTATAAAGAAAAAGGCATCATTTCCAAGGGCTTTGCCACGATCCCCTTTGCCAGAGGGAATTTGGTTAAAACCAGAGGGAGACTTGAAATCATAAGCACTAATGCCTACAGGATGGGGTATAGACAAAAGGCCAATGGGCACCAGGCCCTACTGAGGAAGTCTGTTTTTATTCAGTTCCTGCTCCGGGAGTCCCAAGGAACGACGAACCCAAGGTGATCAGACATTCCAGTTTTCTTTTTAAAAGCCTAAATCCAGATATTTTGTTTAAAAGAAAGAAAGACAGAAACCTCCAAAGATTTCTGTTCTGGGACCTCCTCATCACTGTGCCCATACGGTGGTCAATGGTCACACTATCCAGTGCTGGCTGGATCTGACCCAGGGGCCATATCCTCATCATTGTGCCTGTACGATGGCCAACGGTCACACTACCCAGTGCTGGCTGGATCTGACCCAGGGGCTATCTATTTGGAACATATGGTGGCAATTCTTCTGGATTTTTCCTGGTACTGAGTCACACCTAAGCTTCTGGGTGTAACAAGATCTTTCCTGCAGGACAACATTGTTGAACGGCACAGGCCTTTACTTGACACCTGGGGCATCTTCCACGTCGGAATGCATTTCAGCATCTCACTGGACCACTACACAGCTCCCTCAGCCCCCAGCAGGCTTAAAACATGACTTTGCAGTTGTCCATTCTCACTGCTGCCAATGCTGGGCACTGCGCTCAAGATAACGGTGCATTTGTGGAGGATGTGAACCATGATCACTGTGATACGACATTGTGACTACTGATCGTTGCTGCTTTAACATGAACCTTACTGGCTATTTTCTGTTTGTCTGATCCTCACAGCTCTATCTAAAGAGGCCTTAATTTTATTTTGTCATTCTACTTTAAATTTTGTTGTTGTTGTTGTTGTTTAAAAACAAAAAAAGAAAGTCAGAAAGGTAATATTGACCTTCCCTTCGTCACAGGACCTAATGACAGAGGTTGGTCAGGAGGAAACCTTTAGAACACGCACACGCACACACACGCACACGCACTTGCACACACAAACACATGCATACACACACATGCACGCGCGTGTGCGCGCGCACACACATGCATACACACATGCATAGGTGGCAGAGGTCAGTCAGGGGGAATCTTTAGAACATCTGCAGTACACACACACATGCACACACAAACACATGCATAAACACACAAATGCACACACACACATGCACACACAGTGCCTAGGTGGCAGAGGTCAGTCAGGGGGGACCTTTAGAACACTTGCAGTACACATACATGCACACACACACACACACACACACACACACCGCTCCTTTCACCTCACCCTCACCACCATCCAAGAGCCATCTAGAAAACTGCTTTTTGATATTCATGAATCTGATATATTGAACCAAAAACACTGAAAAAGAGAAGGCTTGTCGACAATGGAACCTTTCACCTGCCCCTTGGAAAGAAAATCCTCCTTTCAACACCCCTACTTTACAGATGTTCAAGGTAAATCTTAAATAAATTAGAGAGAAATTAAAAAAACAAAACGCAAACACATCAAGTTGTGGATGCACGGGTTCTCATGGTGTGATACTTTTCACCTTGGGTGTTGCTTCGTCTGTTTCTATGTGGGAAATGTACCACAAGGCACTTTCGGTACAGACCCTAGTGGCTGTGTTCCCACAGCTAGTCAATAGCGAGAATTCTGCTGACACTCTACTCCACTTCTTGGTATCACGGGCACAAGGGCTGCTCTTCCTGGGCTGCTATTCCATGCAGCTGACAGCATCTCCTGGCGAGAAGTTCCAGGCAGTTTCCTCCAAAGGTATCATAGCAATATATTTTCTGGGGTTACGAGAATTTCATTTGCATAAAATAGAATGATCAAATTTCAATAAAATTCTATCTTTATTAAAAGAGAGCAAATGGACTGGTGAGATGGCTTACTGGGTAAACATATGTGTTGCCAAAGTCTGATAACCCAAGTTAGATCCCCAGAACCCATTTTAAAAAGCCAGATGTGGTGACACACATCTGTAATCCCAGCATTCCCTCTGAGAGGCGGTAACAGAACTGCCCAGGAACCAGCCTGGAGTACACAGAGCAGCAGAGACAGTTAAAAACAGTTCCACCTCAACAAAGTGGAAGACGAGAACAGATTTTCACATCCACATGCGCGCGCGCGCGCACACACACACACACACACACACAGCGATAAATAATCAATAAACAAAAAAGGTAGCCAATACTAGATGTGTGCCACCTGCCTGCTACCCCGGAACTCTGGGGAGGAGATAGGAGGTCTTAGGTCTAAGGGAGGGGCTGTTCTCCAGAATGAGTCTCTGATGGGATGAGAGAGCAGGAAGCCGGAAAGGAAGGGACAGAAGGAAGGTGCAAGAAAAGAAATTTGGCAAATGATGGTGATTCTTCTTCCCATATGAAATTCATCGTGTACCTTAATCTCTTTCTTATTTGTGCATGAGATGCCAAACCCACCACAAAAGCTAAGGTGTTCTAAAACAGTCTCAAAACTGTGGCAATTATGTCCAACTGGTGCCTGAAGTTCTCCTAATTCTGCACACTGAATCATAAAGGGTGAAGTCATCTCAGTAGAACTGGGATGCTGATGGTGAACAAAATTGAAAACCATTACCCAATGATTTAGCCAAACTCTCAACACCAGAAAAGTATCACACAGAGCTTAGGTTTCTGAGGTTGTTGCCAAATTCCGGGCAATGAGGGAAAACCAAGTTTTTCTGCTATGGTTAGAGGGAGGAGTCAGGTCTCTGTGGCGTCATATATTGGCAGAGTCATCACACACAGTGAGTCCGTGAGAATTAAGAACGTCAGAGCATGTCAAGCCTGTGCGCTCACTTGGAGTCAGATCCCCACATTGAATGTCTCTGTTTTTACTCTGTAAACAGAATCTGGGTAGCTGCTTTGTGTGTTTTACTACTAGTTCTGAGTAGGGGGTAGGTCTCCAGATGCCACCCCAAGACCAACAGGACACCGCTGATTTAACTTAAGAGATTCAACTCAAAGCTCCAGATTACAAGATTACAAAAATGATGAAAAGAATTTGGGAGCAGACCTGGCTGCCCAAGGTCAAGAATAACAAACAAACAAACAAACAAAAACCCCTCATCTACTGTTTCAAATTATTTTAAAAATAAATGGTGCTTTGGAGGAGGGTCCTTACAGAATGCCATCTTATCTAATCTGCTAATCTTCTGGACTTCTCTTGCCAGTTTTGTTTTGAGCAATTGTGTACAGTGTTTATTTTCTCTCTGAACAAATTGGAGCCTTTATAACCAAATTCCCCACATTACTTGGCAATCAATACTGTTATGGCTTGAGTCTGAAATATCCCTCATGGTTTCAGCATAGATCTATTTTGGGAGGTTGTGGAACCTAAGCCAAGGAAATGGCCCACTAGAGGCGGGTGGGTCTTCAGCTCTCTTGGCCAGCACTCCTGCTCTGCTTTCTGGTGGGCCAGGATACCACCAGCCTGCACAGCATGCTCCCACCGCCATGACCTGAGCCTTCCTTCCTTACCACAGGGGACTGGAACCCTCTGAAACAGTAAACCAAAACCAAAATCTTCCCTTCCTTACATTGTCTCTGTCCGATGTGGTCACAGCAACACAAAGCTAATACAGCTGCCCAGCCAACTGCTCTGCTAAGAGAAGGTGAAGAAAGAAAAGCTGCCTTCCAGCGAGGGTTGAGCCACAGGCACTTGGCAGGTGTGCATTCCCTGCAACCGTGAGCAGCCTGAAGAACGGCCATAGAGCACATTCAAGATGCTGCAAACAAGCTTGTCTGATTTCAGCTTACACAGACATGAGCCCCCGTCACACAGACATGAGCCCCCGTCACACAGACATGAGCCCCCGTCACACAGACATGAGCCCCCGTCACACAGCCCTTCCCAGGGACTGTCAAGTCCTCTTGGTTAACCTGTTAGTCAAAAGTGAAACTTGTGGGTTACTGACCTCTGCCCAATTCTTTGGAAGAGACAAGGTTTTACACAGATGAAGAGCTGATGATCTCTATCAGCTAGAGAACTTCCTTACTTGGAAATGAGATTTACTATCTGTCGATTACACTGCCAAATTCAGGGACAGGTGGAAAGTCTGAACGTGGTGGTGGGGCAGTACTTTGAAGCTTACACTGAATAACCTGGAGGATTTTAAGAAGTGATTTGCTTATGTCAGAAAAACAACTCTACGCTTTAATTTTCTGGGTGAAGATACGTAACAAAAGCAAAAATCATTTTTATTACAAAGTTTCTCCTCTGTTTTTCAGTGATACTGCAAACCATTAGGACATTTCTTTATATTTTTTTGTGTTCCTTGACCCACATAGGGCAGTTAGTGCTCTCATTCCAACATGTGAGTTCTGGGTATGGAACCCAGGCAGTCACAATTGTGATCAAGTGGCTTTACCTGCTGAGTCATAGATCTCATCAACCCTTTGCTCCTCAGGGCAGCTCAAGCTGCACCTACCTGGCTGGGTTAGGTGTACATGAGGGTGGTTACATTAGGATGGGCACGTACTGCTTGGACGAGTTAGTAAGGCACATCACTTCCTTTGTCCATGTAATGATGCCTTCATTCCTCAACAACGTGTATGGACACGACAAGATGACAGGCCACTGACCAGTGTGTATGTAAAGCAGAGCAGACAATATGGGGGCGCTATAGAGCATCACATTCTAGTTTTATATAGGTTTAAATTTTTCTGTTTGTTTTCAAAGAGAAGAAATCTTGATTTTTTTTTCATTTATTTCTATTTGTTTTGAGTTTGTTTATTTGTGATGGGGTTTAATGAGATAGACCAGGATGGCTTTGAATTTGCAATCCTCAAGCCTCAGCCTCCTGAGTGCTTGTATCTTTTTAATGTCTTCCTTAACAATACTGTGTCTCTCTAAAAAGTCCAAGAGTTCTACAAAAATACCCTTAAGAAAAATACCGAGATATTAAGCAGCACTCTGTCCCCACAACTCAGGCTGTACAACAGTAGAGTACTTTTTTCTTCTTTTAAAAAAAAATTAAAATGTGTGTTTGAGTGTATCTGAAGAATAAAAACTGCTACTTTCACCCCCTTAAATCAAAATCAAAAAGGAAACACCAAACATTGAAAAACAGCAAACCAATGAGATGCTGGGAAAAGGCTTAAGCTCCCACCCAAGGGATAACAAAGGTCTGGAAGTACGGCACCTGCTCCCATCCAGGCCTCTCCCAGGACGCTGTACCTTTAAGAGAGACTTCCTGATGAGGCAGAGTTCTGAGTGCAGCTTCCTGGAGACCACATACATAAACAATAAACTCTGCTGAAGAACTGCAGATAGACAATACAGCCCATGCGTCTGCGACATGAACCAATTATGAGGGCTGACAATAGCCAGAGCATTTCCAGCAGGAATGCAGATCTCTGATAAACACAGGGGAAACCTGTTACCCACACACCTGCACAAACACAGCCCCCGGCCTCGCATCCCAGAGAGAGATAGTTGTCTCCAAAATCAGGGCTGTTTTTTAAATTATCATTGTCCAGGATGAAAGAAGTCAAAATTCTTCTCAAAGCATCACCACCTACTAAAAGCAACTAAAAAGGCCTCTTGATTCCAGGCTGACCAGCAAAGCCTGGAACATCTCTAACAAGCAAGGGTGTGTGTGCGCACGCGTGTGTGGATGCCCCATACCTGAACTCCCTTCCTGGGCCTAGGGACTCCCTAGCTCAGAAAAACCGGAGCCCAAATGTTACTGAAGAGAAAGCCCTGCCCACTCACTTCCCAGGCTTCCTTGCAGCTAGAGCAGCAGAGCTCTAGCTGAACTAGGTGCTCTCATCCTATGTCTAGGTCAGCGGGAGGGAGGCTGGGTAGCCAGGACCCTGCAGAGCTGGCAATGGGGAACCTCAGTCAGAGGGGGCTGTGAGGACAGATTGGAAGCCATGCTCTATTGCAGGTGCTACAACAGTGGCATCTCCCCCACCCAGCAGCGGCTGCAAAAGTATCCTTAGGAGAACCTGTTAGAGGTGTTATTTGGGATCCATTCTGATTCCCTGATTCTTGCAAGTCTCCCTGAGCTACCCTGAATTCACTTTCTCCTTAACGGAACTACGCTTTATTGCTAAGGGGTTAATAGCGGAACACAGATCAGGGAGCCATTCCAGAAATCAAGTGCACAGAGTAATTCTGAGATCCAGGACCAAGCGGCTTCTCTCATGCTTCTACTGTCTCTTGACCTTATGCCCTGTGTCAATTGGGTCTAATTCCTCCAGGATCTTATCTCCTTCTACTTTCCTTCCCTCCTCTCAATCTGAGGTCACAGTTTCTGTTTCTCATCAGGCTCCTTCCTGTCTCTGAGTCTTTGCATCTGCTATTCCTCCCCAGAAAGTTCCACTCCAGCTCCTCACAGAGCAACAACTGGCATCCTTACCCTGCAACACCAGCTCATGGGAGGCCTTTCCAAAGGACTAGGCTCCACACCCCAACTCTTATTCACCGTCAAGATACCTGTTGATTTCCTTTGCAAAACTAACCACATCCTGTGATGAATTCATTTCAGTAACAATAGTAAACACCACAGCCCGGGGGCTTTCTACATGCCAGAAGGCAGGAGAAGTTCCTTTAATTTGATGCCACTCTGTGCTCTCTAGTCCAAGTTCACAGACACTCTTTAGGCTTTGGAAAGGTTAAGGGAGGTGTCCTGTGAGCTTGGTTTGACAGAGATGAACAAAAACTTTAACCTGGATTTGTATCTGGGACTTTTTACCACAGGATTCCCTTAGGCAGTGAGCTGAAAAACACCCATTGCCGCGCAGGTGCTGGGACCTTGAAGCTGGTACTCCAGCCTGAAGAAGCCGGGGACAATTTTCAGGCTCTTCCCCAGGAGAAATGGCTCCAATGGGATGCAGAGATGTATGAGCATTGCTAAGCTGAGGAGAGGGGTCCGAAGAAAAGAGAGAGTGATGGACAGAGACAGTCTAGCTCATTGAGGGAGCTAGTGAGTCAAAGGGCCTGTAGAAGGGCCAAAGCAAAAAGACCTTGGCTGAGAGCATTGGAATCAAGGAAACAAGCCGGGAGTGCAGGGCTCAGAGTAGCTGCATCGTCAGAGAGAAACTCATTTTGTCAAGGACAATGGCATGAATATACAAAACTGATCTAATACCGGTAGGGTTGGTAGTCACTTCCTCTATATTAAAAAATCCACAGACATAATTGTATTAGCTAAAAGCCAGAAACTGTAATCACAATTTAAAAAAAGGTCCCATTTCTATGTCTCCTGCCTCTCTTTACCCTGAAGAAGAAGCCAGACAAGATCATTCCTTTAACAGCATACTAACCCTCTTATGATGCGAAGGTGCACAGAGCTCTAGTATACAGAGAAAACCAGGAGCCACCTACGTTTTTGATAATGACAATTATCCCTGTCAAGACTCCTGTTCTGGGCTAACAAGACCCACCTCGGGCTCAAGTCATCATTAAAAGCAAAAGCTGACTGATGTTTTCCTAAGGGTGTGGTTTGGCCAAATGGGCATCTGGGGGTTGAGGGAAGAGACCCCACCTTCTTGTTTTCCTTCCCTGGGGGAGTGTAACAATGTCTACTCCTTCGTATAAAGTCCCCATGGCAAACCAAAGTAGGATTCCACCAGAGTTCACCTGGGGAGCCCAGGAGCTGACTAGGCTCCCAGAGCAGGGGCAAGTCCCCTGTAATAGCACGGGTGGCCTGGAAGCAGCTGCATTGAAATGCCTTTCCTCGGCATGGATGATGGCTTCCCCATAGCCACAGAGATGGAGTCCCCTTCAGTCACTCCTCCACATATACCAGCACTTCATAGAACACCCCTGACCCACCTACTGAAGGCCACATCCAGTTAGGGCAGAACTGCACACAAATGGCTAGAAGGAGCAAATGAAATCTCGGGGCAGGGCCCAGGGACCCTTCCACCACCTCCTTCTAAGAGGGAATCTCGACAGTCAACATGACCAGTGGCACAGCCAGTCTAGTGAATATAGCTACGGCAGCTTTGCCACAGTAAAAAATCATTAGGAGGCCGAGCATAGAGGTGCACGCCTTGTGCATTTGAAGCTAGCCCGGTCTACGAAGCAAATTCTGGGATAGCCCGAGCTACACAGAGAAATCCTGTCTCAGAAAAAAACCAAACAGCCAACCAACCAAACAAACAAACAAAAAACAGTCATTGTGAGTACTGACAATGGCTAGGCTACTTCTAGTAGAAATATAAATCTGTACAAATAGATGCTGCTGATGTTAGTGTATGTGCATACATATACATATATGTGCACACATACACATATATACACCATAAGTAACAAGATGTTTGTTATTAAACATATTAGGCAGCATTCTATAATGTAATAAACATGGTTTTATTGCCATCTGTTTTAATCTAATATAAGAATTTATTGGGTCTGGGGGCTGGTTCTCTGTGCTTGCCCAGCATGCACTGGGCCCTAGGTTCTGTCCTTGGTACCACACAAACTAGGCGTGATGGCACACGTCTGTAATTCTACCATGTCAACTGGGCGTGATGGCACACATCTGTAATTCTACCACGCAGGAAGTAGAGGCTGGAGGACCAGAAGCTGAAAGTTAACCCCAGCTAAACAGTGAGTTTGAAGCAAGCATTTTACATGAGCACCTGTTTCAAAAAGAGGGTGTGGGACTGAGGAGGGAACCCCAAGAACAGGTATCTGGGGAGTGCTGGTGTAGGGATTTCCTACTACTGGCAGGTACAATGTTGGGGTTACATAACACAGACCCTAATATCTGGGCTGCCCCACATGAGCAACAGGCTTGTGAGAATCACCCACTATGTAAGACCTGGATTTCCTGGTCTCCATAAAGGGGAAGCAACAGCAAATTCTCACACTGTGCCAAACTCTGGTGTAGTTTATGCATTTTCACAGAAGCCTTCTCAACAGCCCCTTGAATCACATACAACTATGAGGCACATTTTACAAATGAGACTATCCAAACCTCAATGATATTAAATAACCACCATAGGGCACTCAGCCAGTCTGACATGCAGGAAATCTGACCTTGAGCATGTAAGCCAAGCCATAGCACAATGAGAAGGACCCACCAGTCCCCTCTGCAGCGACAGAGTCCACCAGTGGATGCTAAGGAGCTGTTTTCTCTCCACAGACCCTTACTGCGCTTCTGACTCCCAGAAGCCATGAACAGAAATGCCTCCTTGTTCGGAGGGACTTCTGCACAGCAGGCACGATGTGGGATGCTTGCTGCATCACGGCTGTCCATCACCATAGCAACTCTGAGGCAGGGACTAGAGGACAATGGGGTTCAGAGAAGCTGAGTTCCTGGTTAGTAGCCACAGAGCCTGTTAGTGGAGGCATCCGCATAGGTCCTGCTTCCACTCAGGTGTGGACACGGGATCTGAAATGTCTTCTCAAGTCCTTTAAGTACCATGCTCCCTCTCACTTCTTCCCACTTTGAAAGCCTAAAATGGCTTCTTCTATACCAGGATAATGACATCCTGTGAAGGAGGACAGGGAGCAAGACCATGCACAGAATATAATTGCTGCAGTTAGTGACTGGCATCCTGCATCTGCAACGTGTTCAAGGCTCCATGTGAGCTCTGCTTACCCTCTGCCAGATCTCAAAAAAAAAGACAGAAACTAAATGGACACGTGACGAGTAGTAGCATCGTGGGTTTGAAAAATGACCTCTGCCCTCAGCAAACTGCCATCTAAAAACAATGTCCCCCCCAACACACCTAGATGTGACAGGGGATGAATGATATGGAAACCCAGAGAGGTCACATTTGTCTGTGGCCTGACAAGGAAGAGGCAGAATGTGGACAGGTGGGGCACTCCAATAAAGCAATCCAGGCAGGAAATGCATTAAACCACATGTGGGCCCTGTGAGAGGGTGGCATGGGCTTACTCCCTCCTTCCCCACAAACCACTGTCTTGCCCAGAGTCCCACATCCAAGCAAGGTAGCCTTGCCAGCCAGCACAGCACAGGCTAACCCCTCCTAAGAAAAAATACATTAGACTTTAATCACACAAGTCCCAGGGTGGGAAACTACATACCGTGGAACAAAAAGTAATTTTTGTTTATTATACCAAAAAGTCCTTTTTAAAAGCCAAAAGCGATAGTGGTTAGTTTTCATTGCCAATCTGAGACAACTCTGAATCGTCTGGGAGGACAATCACAATAAAGGGTTATCTAGATCAGGTTTGCCCATGGGCATGTTCACAGGAGACTATCTTGTTTGCTTTCATTAACTTAGAAGCCCCATCCATGGTGGGTGGCACCATTCTCTGGGCTTGGATCCTGAGCTGGGAAAGTAGGCTGCAGAGTACGGTGTATGCACTGATTTCTCTCGGCTCTTGATAGGGACTACGATGTGACAGGCTGTCTCAAAGGTACCTGCCTTAGTAGACCTGGGCCTGTGAACTGAAACGAACCTTCTGGCCGATGCTGCTCCCCATCAGGCAATGTAACACAACAACAGAATGATACCAGAACACTAACTTTGTGACCCCTGCTAAGTTCTACTGAAATGGGTCCTAAAGGCCTATGTGTTGAAGGCCTGGTCCATGAACTGGGGCTATTGGCAGAACGTATGTAAGCTGCATCTAGAGAAAGGAAGTTAGGTACTTGGGACAAAATTGTAACCCCGTCCCCTTCCTAGTTCCCTCTTTCCTTCCTGGTCACCATGAGGTGAGCTGCATCCTCACAACATGCCCCTGCCATGATACCCTGTGTTGCTACAGGGCTGGAGTACCAGGCGCAAACAGCCGTGCCCAAATAATGAGTCAGTATAAGCCTCAACCCCTTTTTTATTAAGTTATTTACCTCAGATATTTATCATGGTGACAGAAAGCTATCTCAGTTCACAAATTCCTAATACAAGTTTTCAATCTGTTGCCCTTCACATTTCAAGTGATCGCTTACAACAAACAGGTTAATTCTGTAAGTGAAGAAAGACGAGTAAGATTTTTTTTTCCTGGTCCTGGTTAGTGTTTTTGTCAACAAGTATGTAGACCTGAGTTAGATCCCCAGCGCATAAACTCTAAAAAGCCAGGTACGGTGGTGTGTGCTTATATAATCCTGGTGCTGGGATGCCCAAGAAGACAGGTTCCCAGACCTTCGTAGCCAGCTAGCCTAGCCGGATATGCCAGCTGCATATCAGTGAGAGACCCTGTCTCAAAAGCAAGGTGGTGGCAGACCTTTAAGCCAGGAGTGGTGGCAAACACCATTAATCTCAAGGCTTGAGGCAGAGGAGGATCCTTGTGAGCTCGAAGCCAGCCTGATCTACAAAGCAAGTTCTAGGTTGGCATTAGTTACACAATAAGAACCTGTCACCTCCCACCAAAAAAAAAGCAAAGTGGTCAACTCCTGAATGACACCCACAATTAATATTGGACCCAAACATCCACATATGTATATACATCCCACACAAATACAAACACACACACACAAACTCTCACACATACACTCACACACACTCACACATACACTCACACGCTCACACATACACTCACACACTCACACACATTCACACACACTCTCACACACACTTACACATACACTCACACACACTCACACATACACTCATACATACACTCACACACACTCACATATACACTCACACACACACTCACACATACACTCACACACACTCACATACACACACATACACTCACACATACACTCACACACACTCACGCATACACTCACACACTCACATACACACTCACACATACACTCACACACACTCACACTCCCATGCACATTTTTGTTATTCTTGTTGTTCCAATTCTTAAACTGATCCACTGAGGCTAATAGTTTCGAGAGTTACCTCAATACCTCAAAACGAGTTGATCATTTTTCCCACATCAAAATCACAAGCAATACAAGAATTCGGTCAGTGACACAGCAGAGAGACAAACAAAATAAATCCCAAACTGAGACAACCCCAAACTTCACAAGATGCATTAAGACTTAATTACCGCAAATCATCTGGACTTTGTCTCCCATGATCCAGGATCTGAGTCTATTGCTTAAAAGTGGAAAAATACCGGAGGAAGGGAAAGGTGTTCTACACCAGAAACCTAGAAACGGTGTTAGGATGTCTTTCCCACACTCTCTTCCCAGGTAATGCACCCCTCAGCTGTGCTGCCCATAGCAATGCTGCCTGGCTGTGAGATCCTAGGCTAAGAAACCTGGCAAGAATGGCCTGACTTGTCCAACACTTAATCACAGACCTGTGGGGAACTGACATAAATTATTTAATCTAATCCCCACAAGAACCTGAAACATTTTGGCTAAGGAGCTTGAGTCTCTGTGAAGCTGATCACCTGCCCAGACTGGCAAATGGCAAACCCACTTGGACTTGATTCTCTGGCTACAGATGAATGGGTTGAGAGAGCAGCCCTTCTGACCACAAGCCAGCTGGCGAAGGCCAGAGAGATGAACTGACCAATCAGAACTTCCTTAGGGACGTTCAGATAGGACAACTGAAACAATCCTGTGAGCTATGGGTCAATCAAGGCAGAGTTGGCACTGCCATGTGCCCAGAGTTGGCACCGCCATGTACCCAGCGGAGCCACTCACAAGGATAAAAGCCTGGGGACAAGAGCCCAGGTCCCCACAACTGAGTATTCTTTTTATTAAATAAACCATCACTTTCTTAGGGCAACAGAGTACCTGTTCTTTGCCTAGAGCTCCATGTAAAATGGCGGAAAGAAATCTGCAGTGCTAGCCACCCCCAGCAGAGCCTTGGCTGCTGGGAGCATCTGGCTGCAGAGCACAGTAGCTCAGATTAACAAGCAGTATAACTGCCTGTGAGTGGGAAGCCAGTAGCAACCCCAGGGGGTCAAGCCTGAAGTAAACCATGTCCTAAACAACCAGTTCACAAGAAATATAAATGACAGAAAAACAGGCTAAATGACACCCTAGGGTAGAGGTACACGCACACACGCGCACACACACAGACACACATGATACTGAAGTATTTACCAGTCAAATATGAGACATATCTATAAGCAACTGGTCTGATCTTTTCAAAACATTTTAAAAGTTCATAAAAAGAATGGGGCAAAAGGACTATCTGAGAATAAAATATACAGAAGAAACCTTATAACAAAATCTCAACCCTTGAATAAATTTTTAAAAAACTAAGAAATAAAAACTCCAGCAGGATGCACTGTCCAATCCTGAGAGATTCGTGGGAAACTGTCCAGGAGAGCCAGCTGGGATGGTATGAACACACAACCAACGATGGAAAATAGAGGAACTGGTAACTCTGCTGGATTTGACAATACGTGGCCAGCATCCTTATTGTAGGCATCTATATGCTGGAGTGTTTAGAAATATAAAGTCATGGTATCTGCAAATTTTGAAGTGTCAGCAAAATAAAGGCACCCCGTGTCCACAGTCAACCAACTAGTAAAGCAAACATTAGCAGCTGCAGATTCTGGAGAGCAAAAGCTCAATGTTCTTGTCTTCCAGCTTTCTCGCGTGTTTGCCACGATTCATGATAAGAACGCTGACAGCGCGACACACATTGTAAAAATGATAATCATGTTAACCCCCTAGGAAGGAACCGCGGGAATCCTTTCAGTAACCACATTCAATACTCCCTCCCCTGCTGCTGGAGCAAGCATGCTATAGCATCTTCAGCTTAGCGCCAGAGAAAGCTGCTGCTTGGTTTTAGGGTGCACACTGCACAGAGGCCATGGCGTGGTCTAGCATCCCCAAGAGGACTACCAGAGGAAACAACAGTAATATGTCGCTGAACACCTGCACTGAGTCATACGGTCTTCTCCCATGCCCTCTTCAGTAAGGTTTAGGTGAACCTGCTGATACATCATTGTACTTCTCTTAACTCAGATCAGAGCTATGCTTCTTAAAAAAAAAAAACTCCTTTGTCCATTAAAAAAAAATCAGCCTTGTTTCCCCTTTTTTTCCTAAATGGGATGTGAGATCCAATCAACCCTGGAGACACAGAAGCACATTGGCAGTATCCTGACGCACAGAATGTTCCTCCTATGCTGAACGTGGGTTAGCCAAGCAGTTGGGGAATCGCGGTACATGCTGCTGGCTCCAGTGTCAGGGCCAGCTGGTTCTACTGCCAGTGCCATCTGCGAGTGGGCAGGAACAATCACGCACAAAAATTGCTGGCCCAGGACTTGCAGATCTCCAGAGCTGGTGAATGACAATGAGCCCAGTTGAACCCAAAATTCAAGCAAGAGAGGAATTCCATTACCACACGCACACAGAATCATTCATTAAAAATGAACTCCTGTGTAATCACACTGCAGTAAGATTTGGGTTTGGAGTGTATACATTTCACTTATGGAAAATGTCACTTAGAAGACACGTTCGATAAGGGAAAGTATTTTACATTATGCGAAGAACATGTAAACACCTAGTAAGTAAAATATTTGTGCGAAACACAAATGAGAGGAGCAAAAGATACTTAAGACCCATGAGACACAAGTCACAAGAGTACATGTACACACACATGTTCATGTGTATAGAGTGCCATGGATACACATGATATACAGAGGCACAAAATTCAAATAATAATCTGCAGGAGGCCCACATGTGGCTGCACGCTAGTGCCTGCCCACGCTGGCTCCACGTGTCTTCTATCCAAGAAACAAGTCAAACAAAAATTACACAGCAATTTTTTCAGCTAACTGGCAAAAAGCGGCTACTGATCAAACAGAACTGTCCCCAGATCTGTTTGTCTGTCTGTCTGCCCCTCTCCCTCCAGGGTGCACTAGGAGTTGAGACAAGGTTTCTCATTACAGACCAGGGTGGCCACTTGTGGCCACCCTCTTGTCTCAGCCTCCTGAGTGCCTTAAGCCATTTCAGAATTCTTTAACTCAAGATGACGATGTTTGATACGTATTCTTGCTGAGTAAGATATTCTTGCTCCCAGCAAACTGCCAGGAGTGAAGAAAACCAAACCAGTTACTAAATGAACAACTTCTATTCCAAAAAGTTCAGAGTTGGGGCTACCTGAAGTCAGAGGCCAAGGACAACGACAACTGCCTACTTTTTACTGTATGAGGAGAAATGAGGGATAACTTAGTGAACAAAAATTGTTGGCATCTTCCCAGTGCCTCCTGAGCCTTTTAGAAACTAATCTACCCCTATATTGTTATTGTTACAGTAAAAGCAACAATGGGGGAACAAAGTGACCCTATCCCCTGACCACTTATGATTGGTTTGGGAGTATTCACCTGACAAAGCTAGACCAATGAGAATTCTTCACTAGTAACTCTGTGTGTGTGTGTGCGTGTATGTGTGTGTGTCTCTGTGTGTGCCTCTGTTGTGTGTGCATGTGTGTGTGCATGTGCTTGTGAGTTTCTGCGCGCTTGTCTCTGTGTGTGCGTGCGCGTGTGTCTCTGTTGTGTACGTGCACGTGCGTGTCTCTGTTGTGTGCATGTGTGCATGCGTGCGTGTGTGTGCACACATGTGTGTGTGTCTGTGTGTGCCTGTGTGTGTTGGGGGTGTCTCTGAACATGGCTGCATTTCCACAGTTTGAGGGAACTGACATTCGGTCTGTAGAGTTGCTGTACCCATGGCAGAGAGGAGGCAGGTTCCAGAGAAGACTCAGTTCCCTCCCCATTCTTTAAAAACTTCCCATACCTCTGTATGTTTAAATAGATCTGTCTGCTAGGACTGGAGAGATGGCTCAGCAGTTAAAAATACTGACTACTCTTCCAGAGATCCTGAGTTCAGTTCCCAGCAACCACTTGGTGTGTCTGGGTCATAACCATCTATAATGGGATCTGATGCCATCTTCTGGTACACAGGTATACATGTATTTAAAAAATAAATAAATTAAAAAAATAGTGTCTTCTGGGAAGAGCCAGGCATGGTAGCACGCACTTGTCATCTCTGCACTGATGGCGGAAGGGGACGGACAGACGGGGCTTTGGTTAGCCAGCCAGCCTGGGCAAATCTACATGATCTAAGACAAAGAGAGACCCTGCAACAAAAACAAAGGCAGATAAGCCTGAGGAATGACCCTTAGGTAGTATTTTGGCCTGAGTACACATGCACACTGTTTGCTTAAATTTTTTTTAAATTTATTTTTGAAGGCTTTTTTCTGTGTTATTATTTTAGGGGGACCATGTCTGCACACATGTGAAGATCGTAGGGAACTGTGAAGCTGGCACTCTTTTCCCACCTTCCCGTGGGCTCCAGGTACCAAAGTCACGTCATTAGGTTTTTACCACACTGCCTCTTTTCACTCAGTTCCCAATTTACATTGTGTCACTTTCAGCTATGATTCCCTAGTTAGCCCAAAGTTCAAGCATCCTTTAACTGGCAGAATTAGGGAACCAGCAGGAGATTAATTGAAGCTACTTAATTAACTACATAAGGCAAACAAAGGCAGCTACAAATTCAATCTCAATTGTGCACTGAAGAAGTGACCCCCAAGTCCACTCTAACCCCACAGGTCTGGAACACGGCCAAAACAAACAAACAACAAAGGCTCGAATCTAAAGACAGCTGCAGTATGCCTGCCATAGCTCTGGTGTCAGCAAGGCAAGATGACAAGGGCTGACCTTCCCAGGTATCAGGCTATGCCCAGGGTGGCTGCTCTGCTGCCTGAAGAAAATGAGAGAAGCAGGATTCAGAGGAAACCAGATATGGGCATGGGCAGTTTCCCTTTTAAAGGGCATCTCACATCAAAGAGACATCTATTAAATATGTATCTCTAGAAAACGTGCCCATCAGGTATGAGGACACCTTGGCAGTAAAGACCTAGTATTTTTTGCACACTTCCCTAGGAGGCATTATTCCGGACACTGTGCACACCATCACTAAGCCTCGGGTTTTAAAAGATGACTTTATCATCTCTCCCATAAGGATTTGATGCTGACATGTGTCCAGGCTGAAGTCCTCTCTCTGGCATTCTGACCCCAAAGCCAAAGCACTTGGCTTTATCACTTAAGCTTCTGTTATAGCAGCCAAGGATTGTTTACCAAACTCGGAGTCTGGACTATCCAGGGGCAGCTTATAGTAAAATGCCCAACCACAAGTGTGCATGATGGCCTCCTAGGCTCTCAGAAGTGGGGGTAGGGGAGAAGATGTGGACACATGTCTTTGTTCATGGGACAAGCAGGCCTATAGTGTTTAATAAATGAAGCTTGCCTGAAGATAAGTGCAAAGCAGCCAGACTAGTCAGCCATAAAGGTCAGGCAGTGGTGGCACATATGTTTAATCTCAGCACTAGAGAGGAATATAAAACAGGAGGAGACAGGTCTCAGCTCAGTCTCATTCTGAGGATTAGGGGAGGCAGGGTCACCATTTCGGTCTGAGGTAATGGGAAGAGCCAATGGTAGGCTGCTTTGCTTTTCTGATCTTCAGGTTGAACCCCAATATGTCTCTGGGTTTTTATTATTCATGCTACACAGGCCCTTTCTGTATATTCAGATTTTATCAGTCCTCAAAGGCCTTGTATGACATCAGTTGACAACGTCTCTGAGCAGGGCCTTCTAGCTCCAAACCGGGCTTAATATACCTCCTCTTGCTTATAGCAGACTCTGATTATGGAAGGTCTTTTTTAGTTACCATGCTTATCCTTTTGATATTTATAGGTGCAGCACACCTCCTCTCTAGAGAATTCAGACATGACAAAAAGTCTGGAGGCAACACAACCATCCCAGAAGCTCTCAGCTATCTCAGATGGTCAATCAAGAGTGACAGCTTCCCAAACTTTTCCTATGTATTTATTCTATATGTTATTATGTATGTATCATCTCCCTTCAGAAAAAACTGGATGACTTCTCATCGCTTTTCATCATGAAAGAACTGGTCGCATTATAGACAGCGCACTACACGCACAGCTCCCTCATGTCATATGCACTAGTCATACAACCACACTGCTGAAAGAACAGACTCTGAGGCCAGGCTAGACCCAGGGCCAGCAAGATGGCTAAGCGGGTAAAGGCACCGGCCGCCAGGCCTGATTATCTGAATCTGACCCTTCAGACCCATATGGTGCAAGGAAGGAACCAAGCCCCACAAAGTTGTCCTCTAACATCCATACACGCTCATCGGCATGCACGTGCCCCTCTTGGGCCACACATCAATCAATCCAATCAATCAATAAGGGAATTTAAACAAACTGGGCCCCCTGTCTCATCACTGTGGAACTCTGGTGATGGTTCTGGCTATTTTCTCACCATCTGAAGACTGGGATGAGATCATGTCTGCCAGAGCATGTGATGCTTACACACGGTAAGACGTCAATGGACATACTACATCACTATTGCTTTTTCTTTTTTTTACTATTTTTGTTATTTTAAATCATCAGTTAAAATGAACGGTTTGACTACTTTGTATTTCCTCTTTAGGATGGCTTATCCCGACCCTTCACAAGTTTTTCTGCTGGGTTTTTTTACTTTGCATTATGCCTTTGCCAAGCCCCTTGTTTGTTTGGAAAGTTGGTGTGAGACAAATAGTATAAATATTTTGCCACTTGCAAATAACTTCATATGGAAAAGACGTCCCACAAAAGTGCCACTCAAGGTACAGGGTGACTGGAGTGAAGCATAGTTAGCTGGAGTCTGGGCGCTACTTTATGATGTGTGGTCACAGGCAAGTCACTTTCTTCTGTGGAGAGGCAGACATCTAAGACATAAGATATCACCTCAGAACTGCAGACTTTCAGGTCATTAGGAGGGACACTGCGTGGGTGGCCCAGGCCCCAACCCTAATCCTAACCTATCAGTTCCCTCTTCACTTGAGACGATTTACATTGACTTCATCACCAGAAGGCAACCAGAGTCCTGACTAGGCCTTCAGTGAAAGAGCTGAGGCTATACTGTATGTCCTTCTAAACCCAAGAGTCTCCAAATGTCTTCCTAAGTAAAGACTAGGCCCTAGAGAAACAGCTAAGAAAGTGTCTAAAATGTCTCCTGCAGTCCGCGGAGATACCACGCCTTCAGCATTGCTCGGTGGAAAACGGGTCCCTGTGAAGCAATTTCCCAGCTCATCTACAGACAAGAGCAAGAATGCCATAGTTCCACGGGCCAGGGAAGCAACTCAGCGGTTAAAGCACTTGTCAAATAACTGGAGTTTGGATCCGTGAAACCCACAAAATGCCAGGTGGAATGACAGCCTGCCTTAATTCCAGCCTTGGAAGGCAGAGACAAGGAAGAATGTCACAGCTCTACTGAGCTCCCCTTCAGCCAGTCAGCCTCTCTCTCTCTCTCTCTCTCTCTCTCT
>LOJH01002648.1:0-10823 GCA_001685095.1 Ellobius talpinus
TTTCTTAAATTATCCCATCTACCTTTTGTCTCTGGGCTTTTATCTTTCTCTATTCTATATAACTTTATCTCTTTTTTACTCTGTTGCTGGTTATGTAGTTGGGTGGCTGGCCCCTGATATCCTCCTCTTTTTCTTTTCTTGCTCTTGCCTCTTCTTGATTCTATTTATTCTCTCTGCCTGGCAGCTCCACCTATCCTTTTTCTGCTATTGGCTGTTCAGCCCTTTTTAGACCAATCAGGTGTTTTAGGCAGGTAAAGTAATACAGCTTCACAGAGTTGAACAAATGTAACAAAAATAATCCAACGCATCTGTTCATCATTAAACAAATACTCCACAGAATAAGCAAATGTAACACATCTTCAACTAATATTCCACAACACATCTCTCTCTATTCTCTATAATAAACTCACTCGTTCAAAACTGAAAGCACAGTTATTGCAGATGTTTCTCTAGACTGCACAGAACACCTGGCCTGACTATGAAAATGCCACTCCTAGGGGCTAACTTCAAGAACTTGTTCTTATGTAACCAGATCTAACAGTGATAAGAAACTGATTTGGAAAGACAATGAGAAGCACCTCTTGATGTTCAGCCTTTGCTGCAGCAACTGGGGCAACAGGGCATGACAGGAAGAGGCCTGTTACTCTAGAGAGAATGATACATTAACAAACAAAACAAAACAAATCAAAACAAACAAAAACCCGTATCACCAACTTGTCCTCACCTCTTCCTCCTCTGCCTCCTTTTCTTCCCCTCCCTCTTCCTCTTTTCCTTCCTCTCTGTTTTTACTCCCCCTTCTTTTCCTCTTCCTGTTCCTCCCTTTTCCACTTCTTCTCCTTTCTCTTTCTCCTCTTCCTACAGACACACCTTTCCACCACATACGCTCACCCTCTTTACATGTCCAAATGCTTGATATTTAGATTTATTTATGCCTCGATTCTTACCCCAGGTGCATCTTGGGCAAGTTATTCATAGTCCATTTTACTCAGCTCTAATGAGGGTGGAAACAATCACCCCCACTCTTAGGGTTGTACTGGGAAGTGAACAAAAATATCTACATCATCTATATCTATACCTATATCTCTCAGTGTATTTGCCTGTCATGAGATAAACAATAAATATTATCATTTATTATTCCTATTTTTTGCAGTTATATGTTGCTTTGCAGTCTGCCAGTTTTTAATTTCTGTTACATGCTGTGATCATTTGCTCATATCAGGAATATATTTCTAATGTAAAATTGGATGATGGGACTGACTTCCATTTTATAGACAATATAATTATCAATATGATTTTAGTATCTACTCCATCTTTGTTAATTTTCTTAGTAAACATGAAGAAATATTACTCAAGTTGCTAAACCTAGGACCTAAACTTAGGATTTATTTCTTTCACTTTAATTTAGATAAAGGAGCAAGTTATTTTTTTGCTAAGTGGAAGAGGCAGAAGAGGAGATCAGCAAAGATTCCCTACAAGATGCACATTTCCAACTCCCTTGAGGAGTTTTAATACATGTCTGTTTGCTGTTGCTGCAACAGAGTGCCATAGGCTGAATAGCTTATAAATGGTAAACATTTATTTGGCTCACCCATTCTGGAGGTGGGGAAATCTAAGAACCCTACACTGGCTTCTGATGAGGCCCTCCACAACATGAAGGGCAGCAACGGAGGACCGTACACTTGATCACGACTTCACTCCTGTGATAAGTGAACCATTGCCATGGTAACAACACTACTCCATCCAGGACCCAATTCCCACTTATTTGGCTACAAGTCCTAACTATTAGTTGTTGGCTATTAGTCCACTTTGGACACAGTGAACATCCAGCCACAGCCACATGCCCACTAATCTCTGAACTGTCAAACAAACCTACTGAGTTATTTCATCGCTGCAATGGTGCTTCACAGAGCTTCCCACTTCCAGTGGGAGTTGCCACAGCTTTGTAAACTCAAAGAGAATTTTAACAGAGTGATCAGGAAAACAAGGCTCATCTGAGTTTTGTGAAACTAAACCACTTATTTTTGTTGACCACATCAGTAAAAGCTTGCACCATGAGAACTCAGTGTACCCCGGCCTTGTCTCAAGCATTTTATGTACATTAGCTTATTGTCCTCTTTGAGGAACTCTTGACCTAAGCATGATGCTTGTCTTTAACAGATGAGGAGATGGAGCATGCTTTCCCATTGTAAAACAGGGAAGCTAGAATGTCCCTGCTGCAACTGGACCATGGTCGAAGTGATACTATTAATATGAATTGGATAAAGTTTAGACCAGAATTAACATCTCATGACATGCAGAAGGCAATGCCTATGATCTTTATGGCCAAGCCATATAATCACGAAATTCATCCTATGCCACAGCCTTACCTTGTGGGCCCTGGAGTTTTCTGATGTCAACACAGCCGCGATTTATAGCTTTCTTGCCTCAAATGAGGAAATCTCTTTCCGGGCAAAAGATCCCTCTTTATATAAGCAAGTAACTAAGGAGAGTGTGAATCTTACAAAGAGAACACATTTTTTTTCTGAATAAAAACAAATTTTTAATTATCAAAATGCCACATAATCTTTCTAACCCCTTCCCCAAATGGCAAATCAAAAGAAAGAAGATGAAAGTCACACCACTGTCACTCAGAGAAGGGCAGTGACCGACATTTCACTGACTAGCTTTCCTGTCATTTAGCCAGACACAGTGGGCTTGCTTGGCGGCCTCTTGTTCTATATCACATTTTTTGCTTCACAATAATTACTCCATCAATAGTCATCTTAATGAATAGTTAGCTAACTAAAATCCAGAAGAACATACCATGATATTTCATCTCTGCACAGGTCAGCTAATCATAATTACCTAATCAATCCTCTATGGTTGGACATCGTACTGGTTTTCTTTTCTGTGATACAAAATTCGGTGAGCCCTTTAATGATTCACCTGGATACCTCTTAGGGGAAACTCATGCATGTGGAATTGCCAAATAAAAGAACATACATGCCTTGCAGCTTGATTCCTAATTAGTTTCTTAATGTCTACATAATAGATTGCTCCAATGTTAAGTGTAGGGGCCTTCTAGTTCCTTCCCAGTTTCTGGAGAACAAGGGAGGCTGGAAGTGTGTATTGTGTGGATATAATTTTCCTAAGTAAACAAAGGCAGAGGACATAGTCCCTTCCCCCCCCACTTATGCCCCTCCCCTCCTCTTTGTCCTTCATTTCACAGGCTTTTGTGTTTCCTAAGGGAAGAGTTGTCAGGAGGATTAAAGCAAGTTGGTAGCCAGACTGGTTCAGCACCTGCAGACACTGAACCTTGGATCTCAGGTAACACAGTTGAGGGATCCTGTTGCAATAGGAGAAGGAAGGTCTCCCTAAGGTTGATGTCTGATGGGTATTGAAAACAAAAAACGAACCCTTTCTGTTGTTGCTTTAAAATGTGTGCATTCCTGAGGCTGTTGCTCTACGGTGATTTATATACTTTCTCTGTACTCTTGTATGGAATAAAGCAGTTAGCTGTTCTCAGACTGGGCATTCTCGATGGAACTGCATGAGCCACTCCACAAGGCTCCTAACAAACTTGTGACTTCTGATTGTGGTTGCAGCCCCACACAACAGGGGCTCTCTAACACCAGGGAGACCTTGATCTCCCTGAACTCCAGTGATACACAGGTAAGTGAGGGAGGGGGATTGCTGAGCCATGGCTTAGGCAAAGCCGACCACTGCAAAACAGCAAAGGGAATACCAGGGAAATAACTGGCTGCAAAAGCCTGTATCCTCTCTGAGAGGAATGATGAAAGCTTATCCTTCCAGGCTGGCTACTTTGTTGTTTGGTACACATGTTATCAGGGGTTCCCTCGACTTCTGAGTCCCAAACGTCCCTTTCTACATGTGCATCAATAAATTACTCAAGACTTCAAAACAGATCTCTGTAGTGATATTTCATTTGTATTTTAATAAATAAAGCTTGCCTGGAGTTCAGATAGTAAAACAGCCTCACTGCTCAGTCTTAAAGACCAGGCAGTGGTGGCACACACCTTTAATCCCAGTAGCCACACTAGTTTGCCATAGAAACTGGGTGGTAGTGGTGCGCGCCTTTAATCCCAGCACTGGAGAGGAATATACAAGGGTAAGAGACAACTCTAACATACAGTCTCATTCTGAGATTTCTGGAGGCAGGATTGCCATTTTGGACTGAGGTAAGAAATAGTGGCTGACTGTTTTGCTTTTCTGATCTTCAGGTTGAACCCCAATAGCTATTTCTAGTTTTTTATTAATCATGTCAGTGATCAACAAGAAACCCTGTCTCAAACTAGGTAGAAAGCAAAGACCAACATTTGAGGTTGTCCTATGCCTTTAAGATCTTCACTGTGGCTGTGGCTTTTGCATGTGCACATGCACATACAAACACAGAGACACAAATAAAAATTAATAATGAACCCATTAAATTTCTCTAGGAAATGCCAGAATTTGGATATATAAACCAAATTTACTCGTTTATTTCTTTTTTGGCAGGATCTTGAAAAATCTTTGTAGTTCAGGTTGGCCTTGATCTTGAGGCAATCCTTTCTCTTCAGACTTCCAAGTTTCAGACCCCAGGCATGAGCCATCATGACTATGTTAATTTCCTTACTGACAGTGACAAAAAGCATTTGATGCATTTTTGGGGACAGTAGATTGCATCCATTGACTGTACTTTTTTTCACAGAGCTGCCCCACATACCAGTATGTTTTTAACATTGACTGTTTTTATGCTGTTTCTGTAATTTGCTAGTGAGATATATTAAAGCATATTTTTAAAATATGGGTCTTCATGAATATAGATAAACATCACTGGCCTGTAATAAGCAGAGAGGCAGCACCATAGCTTATGATCTTAGCAATTTCTTATTTTTTTTTTACTTAATTTACAGATTCCAAGCCCTAGGTTGCATACAATACCCAAGTGTAAATACTAGGGATGTGGACAAAGGCAGAGAAACTCAAATTGTAGAACATTGTGAAGCAACAGACAATACATCTCTTGCAGTTTCACCAGAAAACATGGTTTTCATCCCACTCCAGGTTCCCAGCAGTCTGTGTTCACAGGCTGCCACAGGAAGGGTTTACAGAGCAGGCTGCAAACACCCTTCCCCCTGCTTCTTCCAGGTGATATTTCAAAGCCAGCTAAAGGCACTTTGCATCTGTAGAGCACTTTACAGCTTCGAGCACATTCACTTATCTCATTTGGTTCTCACATAAGGAAGCAGCACTTTGGCTCCTTAATAGCTCAGTTTTATCAGAGAAGAAATATTAAGCCCAGCTACCCTCACACAAAGTTATAGAAGAAACATAACTTAATTACTATAAATATTACTCGACACATGGCAGGCTTCAAGTGGTAGGAGCTGCTTGTCCTAGGTTTCTATTGCTATGATAAAGCACCAGGACTGAAAGTAACTTGGGGAGGAAATGGTTTCTTCCAGCTTATAACTCTCAGGTCACACTCTATCACTGAGAGAAGTCAAGGCAAGGGCTCAAGGCAGGAACCCAGCCATAGTACTGAAGCAGAGACCATGGAGGAACTGGAGGGACACTGATTATTGGCTTGCTTCCCATGGCATGGCCAGTTGGCTTCCTATACACTCCAGAACCATTTGTCCAAGGGTGGCGCCTTGGGTCCTATCACATCAATCATTAATGAAGAAAATTCCCCATAGGCTTGCCTTTAGGCAATCTGATTGAGGTATTTTCTCAGTTGAGGTTCCTCTTCCAAGATAACTCTAGCTTGTGTGAAGTTGACAAGAAAACAAACAAACAAAAACATCTACAAGACCAACCAGAACACTGCTGTTATCATGATTACCATCCCTTGTCACCTTAACAAGACTAAAGCTTCTTGTCTAGCTGCAGACAGTACATACTTCAGCCACTTAATCATCATCCTTTACCTACTAAGAATAAGGGCATCATGCTACTGCTGAGGGCCATGATGGTGCCTGTGGGCTGTGATGGAGAAAAGTGCAGTGTTGATGTCCATGGTCTGTATGGCAGCCCAGAGACCATGTTGAAATTCGTGGTCCCATGCTGTCACCAGAGACCATGTGAAAGTCCGTGATCTATGCTGCTGCTGATTGTAGGAAGCAAGGAAGCTTCTTTTGCAATGGTGTCAATGACTACAGACTCACACAGTTGAGAAGGAGAGACATCGAAGGCATCTGTGACAATCTCTCCCTGCCCCCACCCCCAAAAGAAACAGTCTAGACAGCAGCATTGAAGAGGACTCTGAAAAATTGTGATAGAAATGCTGAAGTGTAGGTCTTCACAGATGATGGCTCCTGGCAGAGTGAGATAAGACTCGGTTTTCTTTAAGGGTTTGGCCACTGGGAGTTTGACCATGCTCCAGTGGGTATAAGGGCAACACAAATTGGAATTTTTTTTTAAGTCTGTTCTTTTTCTTTTCCTTGGGCAAGGTCATGGTGGTGGGGTGGATCTAGTAGAATTGGAAAGTGAATGTGATCAGGGTGTATTGTGTGAAGCTCCCAAACAATCAATAGAAATATCATGTTTAAAAAAAGAAAATAAGAAATCCTCCTACAGAGCCACAATACTGTTATCTACCTCATCAGTGATTCCTAGGGTCATATAATCCAATCTGATATTAATATAACAATCTGAATTCTTTCCTAAATGCTTTTAATGGCTATGGTCTCAACTACAAATCAATCAAACAAACAAACAAAAAAAAGTACAAAGACATGTACTTTTTATTTGGCCATTATGTCTTGTATTTTTGTTGTTGTTGTTGTTGTTGCGTTTTTAATTTTTAGGTTACTTTCCACCACTGTTGTTTTTAATTGACTGACTTTTTACATCTATTCACTAGTATTACTACGTATTTATTTATTTGTAAGCATGTGTACCCCATGGCCTGCATGTGAAGATCAGAGAACAACGCATGGGAGATGGCTATCTCTTTCCATCATGTAGGTCATGGAAATTGAACTCAGGTTGTCAGGGTTGGAGCAAGTACCTGCTCAGTCATCTCATCAGCTCCAAAACTGACCTTTGGAAGATGACAAGCAAGTTCTTATTCTTTTTTAACACTTTTGCATCCTGCATTTCTAAGGCTGATGATAGTTTCTTTACACTTCTGCCCTCAAAATTTCCAACAAAGCAAACTTTTTTGTTAAATGTCAAATCCCTAGCTAAAAAGCACAGACTACAAATGAATAAAGAAGCTGTTATGGGACAAGACTTTTCCTGGGAGACATAACCCCCATGTCTACTCACCCCAGAGAGGGAGCCCACAACAGACCGAACTACTAATACTGCCGAAGTCCATGAGTTTTCCTGGGGTAACTTACAGGGATATGTGAGAAGGGTTACTTACAGGAGCATAAAGGACTCGAAGACAGCTGCACCATCAAGGCCCACCCTGGCATGGGTGACAACTCACAAAAGCTGGGAATCTGGAGCAACTGCACAGCCTGCAGACAGCTCAACAAGCTGGAGAGTGGCCCTTCCAAGTGACTCAGTTAGTCTAAACCTCTTCTAGGAAGCTTGGCTGGTTTCTGTTTCTTCCAGGCAGCTGGTCTGGTCTCAGAGTCTTTGCAGCTTAGCTTCCCTGGGTCTGAGAGGTACTCTCAGTTTTTAGTGCTTAGTTTGACAGGGAGAGGCCTACTGAATCTGGTCAGTTTCAGGGACTTCCTAAAACTGTCTTTAGTTGTTAATCTTCGTGTTTAAGGTTGAGATTGAATGCATCAATCTCAGAGAAACACTAATATAACAGAGGTCCTCATCTTTAGCTCTACTGTTAATATATAATATTTTTCTTAATCGTAGAAAAATTAACATTAGCTCAGTGTGTAGGAAAAAGAAATCTGGAGACATTACATACTTGGAATCTGTTGGGTGTAAAAGTTTGCAGATGGTGTTTTCAGATTTGGCTAAAAATTTATTCACAAGCATGAATTTTGGGAAAATCTAAGCACTCGGTTTTATGGGTGTTTTTTTTTTTTGCAAACTTTGCCAGTGACAGAAATTCTCTAGTTTCTACTAGATTTGGCAAATCCGTCTGGATAGTAGCACTCTTACTCTACTGTGAAGATGATATTTGGGGAAGTCTTGGAGTTCCGCCTACTTGAAAGTCCCAGAAGCATATGAGCTGCTATCCACTACAAAGCTGTCACGCTGCTTTTATAAAACCAAGGTGCTTTACGCCACTAGTGGACTTTCTTCTCCTCTAATAATATGTAATTAACACCTAGAGCCTGGTCTCGTCACATGCGGAAGAACTCTTAGGAAACAAAGGAAGACCTAACGCCAAAACTAAAGCAGTGTGTGCTGAAATCTGACTTAGGGTAGCACAGTAGAAAGCAGGTAGGACAGGGATTCATGCTTGTGAATAAATTTTTAGCCAAGAAGCTCCAGGGTGAGCAGTGGCTGCTCTTTCAGAGGGCCTGGGTTCAATTCCCAACACCACATGGCTGCTTACAACCATCTGTAACTCCAGTCCAGGGAATCAAACTTCCTCTTCTGGCTTCTAGGGGTACCAGGCATACAGATACATACATACAGGCAAAATATTTATACACATAAAAATAAAAATAAATAAATCTTAGAACATAAAGTAGGGAAGTTTTATAAGATTCAGCTGCGTAGTAATTTCTAAATGTGTTATTCATAATACACATTCACCAAACTCTGAGATTTACTTATGTTTCTACCACTTTTTCCTCCTGAGACAGGATCTCTAGCCCAAATGGGGCTTGAACTCATTGTATAGTTGAGGATGAGCTTAAACTTCTGTCTTTCCGCCTCTACCTCTCACGTTCTGGGCTTAGCGGTATGTTGCTACATTTGGTTTAAATGGTACCGGGAAATCAAACCCAGTATTTCGTGCATGCCAGACAAACACTCTGCCTGCTGAACTGTATTCCCTAGCCCTATCTCTATCATTTTTATTTTATTTATTCTTTCTTGTGAGCATTTTTTGATTGATTTAGCTGCATAAGCTACGTAGGTATTCTGCAAGATATATTATGATAAATCTGCCAGTAACATGAGGAAGTTTACCATCATATAAGATCACGTGGACAGTTATTCTCAAGGTAATACAGTATATAACAAAATAGTGTGCATGGAAGTCCCCGATGAGCATGCACAGTCAGGAAGGCTTCAAGGGCAAGAGGGTCACTGAATGCGTCTTGAGCTTCGAGAAAGACAAGAAACCAGGGAAGAGGAGGAAGAAATGCAGACTCACAGCCAAGACCTGGGACAAGTTGGGACAGTTAGTGGGGAACATGCATCTCCTGTCTTCAGGAACACAATGCATGAGGTGACAAGAGAAGTATGATCTAGGACTGAGCTAGACTTGGGCTAGGGCAGTGGTTCTCAACCTGTGGGTCACGACCCTTTTGAGGATCAAATGAGCCTTTTGCAGGGGTCACATGTCAAACATCCTGCATATCAGATTTTTACATTATGATTCATAAAAATAACAAAACTACAGTTTTGAAGTAGCAACAAAAATATTTTCTGGTTGGGGTCAACACAACTAGAAGAACTATATTAAAGGGTTGAAGTGTTAGGAAAGTCTAGATCCACTGTTCTACAGGGATACTAAAAAAGTGTGTGTGTGTGTGTGTGTGTGTGTGTGTGTGTGTGTGTGGTGGGGAGTGAGGACAGAGAGACAGAGAAGCTAAAGACTCAACCAACTCCAAAAGAGAAGAGGAAAGTCTCATGACAACAGTCAACACAATCAGCATTTGGAAGAATCCACCATGCACGATGCAGCTGAATAATGAATCTTCACTATATATCATAAATTTTAGTCCAATTATAATATATAATTTATACTTTGGGTCTGGCTACTTTTGGTGAATAATGCTTTTATTTGCAAGTTTTTTTAAAAAAATAATAAAGTTCAGTTAAAAATAAATCTATAAACAACTTAAAAATAATTATATTTACTATTCTCAGAGAAAAGAGCATAAGAAAGAATAAGAAAACACTCATTGCAATGAACAACCTCAGGGATTCTAATCAATGAAGTCTGCATACACGGAAAGATACACTGAAGACTTCACAGAAGGTATAGGAAGAGGAAGCAAGAGACAAACACCTTTGTCAGAGAAACAGATACCTAAAGAGCTGATTGACAAGTGTAATGTTCAGGTGATAAATTTTCAGATGAGAAGGAAGAGGGTGAAGCAGCAGCAATATTTTAGCCATGACTGGTCTGCCGTGCGAAGGTAGAGGATGAGGATGGATGCAGAAAAAGGAGGATAAATCTAAAGCAGCAGCCGCCACCAGCACACCAGAAAAGCTGCGGGACGGCAGTGAAGAAAAAACTCTGAAAAGTAGCCATGAGGAAAAGCAGATTTTCCAGGAAAGAATTTTAACGAAGATGAGTCAATTTCTTGTCAACAACAGATGTCAGAAGTCAAGGCAGGAAACAACATACTTCAAAGAACTGGGGGACGTAACTGGATCCAGAGTTCTGTACTCTGCAACATCTGCCTAGCGAGAGAGTAAGTCTACTTAAGATGTCCACAACCAGAAATCATTTGCTGCCTACAGTGCTTCACTAAGAGAACAACTAAAGAGTGAACCTTAGGAAGAAAAGCAGGAAATCTCGAGGAAGGGGTGGCTGCATAAAACAGCAGTCGGGGCTTGGAAGGTGTGTAAGAGGTTAAGAGAGTTGCTGCTCTTTCAGGGCATGGAGTTCAGCATCTAGCACCCATGTTGGGCTGCTCACAACCACCTGTGACCCCAGTTCTAATGGATCTAATGCCCTCATCTGGCCTCCTCAGAAACACACACACACACACACACACACACACACACACACACACACACAC
>LOJH01002648.1:25222-41947 GCA_001685095.1 Ellobius talpinus
CTCTCTCTCTCTCTCTCTCTCTCTCTCTCTCTCTCTCTCATATGTGTGTGTAGAGTAGACATTTATGGCAAAGAAAGACAACAGGAAGGAGACTCAGGCATTGATATTTTGCCAGAGCCAAAAGGATATAGGAAGACCAATGATGCATTTATAAGCATGCAGGCACATTTCTATGTGGAAAACGCACACAAGGTCACTCAGGTTGACTCAAGACTATGACTAGAGACTTAAGTAACTCTCTGTGATACACAGGGCCTAAGCAGTTGGGTATACTTGGACTCCATTGAAATAGCAAATGTCTAAGTCAGCATGAGTTTATATTGCTACCTATAAATGTTTCTTGAGATTCCAGTCCTTGGCATTTGAAAAGGTGGCTTGGTAAGAATGTGTTGAATTAATACCATGCTTTAATTTTAACTGTGACACCCCTCTCTTTCCCGCCAAAGCCAACCTCACCAAGTTCCTTCACTCACTCTGTTTTATGTTCCTGCGTGTTCTTTTTTTATAAGATTTATTTTATTTTAATCATGAGTATATTTTTCTCCCTACATACCCTCAACCCTCTGCTCTTTCTTTCATATTCACCTTAATGCTTAGCTGCTCTGCAAAGCTATCTCTCACCCAAACGATTGCATTTGCATTGGCTACTCATCCCACACAATGCATGGAGGTTAAAAGCAGAGATTCTATACGTAACATGTCCCCATCACTGTTTGAGGCAAACTTAGCATAGGGGCAGTACATTCTCAGCAACCAGTACCCCTGTAGCTCCATTCTAAAACATCCTCTTTGGGAATCCTTGTGCCCTCAGTCCCGGGCAACCATTGCTCTGCTTTTGATCTCTGTGAAAGCATACTTCTTGTGGATATTCCACAAAAAAGGAATTAAAGCAGTCTATGACTGTCTGTTGTGTGGCTTCTTTCACTGGTTTCATCTTCAAGCTTCATTGATATTGCTTTATTATTATTTATTTAATTTTTATGTTTTATTAATTGTGTTCGTATGGGTGTTTGTCTGCATGTGTGTCTGCATGTGTGTCTGTGAACCACAAATGTGCAATATATGCACATATGTGCCAGAGAGGGTGTCAGATCCCCTGGGACTGGAGTTACAGACAGTTGTAAGCTATCTCCCTTGGGACTTGAACTCAGGTCCTCTAGAAGATCAACTAGTGGTCTTAACCACTCAGTCATCACTCCAACCACTGTGTTTTATTTTCTGCTTATTTATTTAATTTTATGTGTATGGGTGTCTTGCCTGCATGTTTGTGTGTACCACATGCACACCTGGCTCCCCCAGAGGTCAGAAGAGGGTGTTGGATTCCCCAGAAGGAAATGGAGTAACAGAAGGTTGTGAAATACCACATGGGTGCTAAGAAACAAGTCTGGGATCTCCGCAGGAGCAATGGGTGTTCCCTGGTCATGCAATTCTCAGCAGATGGGGTTTGGGTTGTTTCCATCACTGGCTGGTGAGAACAATATCCCTAGGCTCCTGTTCGTGCACACAAGAGTTCCAATGCAGATCTAGATGCTATCAGCTACATTCATTTGGCTGTGGCCACATCTCTGACAGAAACAACTTCCAAGAGGGAAGATTTAGGCCTGCCAATGGTTTCAGTCCATCATGGTAGAGAAGGCAGGGCAGCACAGCACAGCCTGTGGTAGCATAGTGGCTGTTCACACTGCAGCAGAGCACAAAGGATGTTCACACTGCAGCAGAGCACAAAGGATGTTCACACTGCGGCAGAGCACAAAGGCTGTTCACACTGCGGCAGAGCACAAAGGATATTCACACTGCGGCAGAGCACAAAGGATGTTCACACTGCGGCAGAGCACAAAGGATGTTCACACTGCGGCAGAGCACAAAGGATGTTCACACTGCGGCAGAGCACAAAGAACACAGGTGGGTATAACCTTCCAAAGCCTGCCCCAGAGATCCACTTCTGACAGCTAGGCTCCGCCTCCCAAAGGCTCCAATGTCTTATTCACAAAGAAGAAAGTGGAGAAGTATCTACTTCTTATAAACTTTAGGGGAATTAAATATGATGGTTTGTGAAAAACAATAGTTTCTACCTAAATAAAACCCTAAATGTTAGCTACTTTAGTAAGTTGCTTATATTGTAGCCCTTTAGTAATAAATATCCCAATGTTGTCTGTGGCTTTAGATTTTTATCTCTCATTTTACCTGGTAATCAACTCTGGAGTTTGGAGAATCAAATCAACCATAAAAACTAAAGGATGTCTCAAAAAGTAAATGTGTGGCTGAACTAGCCATATAAAATAAGACTCATAGCAACAAAAGCTTAACCTATGGCCTACTCATGTAATAGATACATGGTTCACCGTAGTAAATAACTAGTCTATGACATACCTAACTACATAACACATAGGATTCTGATTTATGGCGTACCACCAAATAAACAATGAAGAAGGTTTTATGAAACTGTCTTGCAAGATTTTCAGCATTCAAGAAAGGATAAAGTAAATTCAGATTATTGCAAATTTTTATCTAAAAATTAAATTAAGAAAGAAAAGTTAAGGAAAGATCTTTGTAGCTTAGCCCGTGGCAAGGAAGGACACAGGATAAATATCCCAGGGGAAAAGCAACAAATTTAATTTGACTATTACACCAAAGAAGTTTAGCTGTTTAAAACAGAACACAGAAAGGAAACAAATGGAAAAAGAAAAGAACTTGCCACAAAAAAAACCCACCATCACGTTTATCCTTTTAGCTCACAAAGAACTCATAAGGTACTCAGGAAAAAGAACAAGGCAGCAACAGAAAAGTAAAACAGCTCAATGGTAATTTACCAAAACAAACATTATAGAAAACAAAATAAATACACTTCTTACAAAGAAAAGAAAAAGATTCACTATTCACTAGGAGACAAAGACTTCCAAACTAAACCAGAGTGAAACCATTTAAGAGCTTCCAGGAACTGACTGTCCTCAATGAGGCTGTGGGTTAACCAAGACCAGGGACTTTTACACATTGTGGATAACTGAGCATATTGCTGCTGCACGTACTCTGGGAGTTCTAGAACTTTCTTTTGATAGACTTATATAGCATATTGCCTTTCCTTGCCGGTTTCTTTCTTTTAGTATAATAATTTTGATAGTCATGTATGTTACTTATATTGTTTGTTGGGATTTCTGTGTGTGTCCGTTGTTTTCTGTTCTCAGCCATTCGTTACAGATAAAGCTGTTGAAAATATTATTAGGGGGCTAGAGTGATGGCTCAGAGGTTAAGAACACTGGTTGATCTGCCAGAGGTCGGGGTTTGATTCCCACCATACATACGGTGGCTCACAACCTTCTGTTACTTTAGTTCCAGGGGATCTGACACCCTCTTCTAACCACACACACACACACACACACACACACACATACACACGCACACACACAAACACACACACACACGATGTATATACATACATATAGGTGCTCACCCATGCTCAAAAACTACCTAAATCTTTTTTAAAAGAACATTCTAGACAGATGTTTGTTTAGACATACGGGTGTGTGTTGCTACCTTTGAGTAAACCTAATTAGTAAATTGCTAATTAACCTACATCGTGCTTTACAATCAACTCATGTGCTGCCTTCCAACGCTCGATTCATGTCACTTCCATCAGAGAGCTGTGGACGCTTCATGACCTCGCCAACATTTTGTAACGCCAGTCTTTCGCATTTCAGTCAGCCTAGACGTTATAGAGTTACTCTTTGGGCGGGTGGTGCTATGCTATAGGAAATAGGACAGACCTTTATTCCTCCCTTTCAACTGGCCATTTTCAGAAGAATATTGACTTCCTAGTCACTCTCACTTATATTTTTACATGCCTGTTTACCTTCTTAACATTTTGTTTCCTTTTGTTTGAGACAGGGTCTCATGGTGTAGACTAGGGTAGCCTAGATATTACGGTTCTCCTGCCTCAGACTCCCTAGTTCTGTAACATTCTGTCATTATAGGGGTATGCCATCATGTCCAACTTTACTTTCTCTGATTTTCTGAGGCATTTCTAATCAAAACAAACAAATGTTCAAAATAGAGTGAAAAGATCAGGACAGAGCCATATGCAGTAAGAATGATGGTTATCTCTACTTGGAAAATGATGAGGAATTCTTATTTCTTATTTAATTCCTCATAATTTACTTCCCAGTTTCCTATCATGAAGATTTAATGCTTTAAAAAAAATCCAGAAAAGTTCCCCTAAGTTTGTCTGCTCAAACAATAGTGGTTTGGTTAGCTCTCCATAGATGTTCCAGTGTAACAGCTAGCTGGTGCTAGCTGTCTGCAGCGCAGCCAGTAAGGCTGGGAGCAGTCTGCAGGGAGAAGGGAGCATTTCAACCCAGTCAACTTTTCAGTTGGATCTAATAAATTTTCCTTCAGGCTCTCATCTTTTAGGTGAAACAGAATGTGCTAGACTATAAATAAAACTGTTGGCAAGCAGGAAAATATTGGGGCTGCTACCATCAAAAAAAGAAGAAAAAAAAATCCTAAAATACACTTGAGAAGTAACATGCAGCAGGTAAGAAGCCACACACACCTCTTTCTACTTGTGGATACATAATAGCAGTCAGCTACATCCCAGCAGGCTGGTCTCTCTGATGTTCTATAACTCTCAAGGATACTCAGACGCTCGTGATAGGTTCAAATGATGCCACTTACTGCTGTGTGCCTTTTAAGGCTTCAAAGCCTGGCACCACAATGAACACTACTTTAGCAAAGAACAGCTCAGTCAGGAATGTTTCAGGGAGTATCATACTGAATGGAAAATCCTTTGATTGTGGCACCCAGGTTTCTTCCTTGGAGCCCCAGCTCATTTGTGGGGGTTGAACCGCAGCACTCTTCAGGGTTTGTCAGAGTCTCAGCTTGGCACATCAAGCATCTGAGGGTACAGCCCCCCTGCCCCCCGCAGGCTGTTTGTCCTCTTTTTGTGTGGGTTGTACTTTCCCATTAGAGTCCTCTGTGGTCCTTCCAAGCATCGCGAGGCTGCAGGACGCCTCGGATCAGAGATGGATGATTATTGAGACTGACATCTCTGGGAGTTGGGCTTGCCTACTGGTGTGATTAAGTCAAGCATTGCCTGCCTTCACAACTCCCACCCCTACCATTAAATAAGAGATTGCTTCCCGCTGTTCACCCATGGAGGGATCCTGGGAGTGAGCGCCATGAAAGAATTCTCAAATTGGAGAAATCAGGGTCTGTGAACTACTACACAGTGATGACTTAACAGACTTGACATACAAGTCTGTGGCTCTTTGCTTGATTTCTCCCAGCATCTCTCTCTTCCTTTAAGCACTAAGAACATTCGATTTTTAAGTGGGAGGATAAGTATCTCATATTTGTGGTAATACGGATGGGAGAGGATTGACCTTACCCTTAATTCTGCAGATGGGCTCCAATTGCCTTTGAATAACTTTATTTTACCCACAGGGAGGGGAGTGCTCAGCAACAGACACATAAAGCAAATGCATAGATCTAGAAACTGGAGAGAGAGCTTTCTTTAGTGAGACAAATAGAGAAGAAAAATCTTTCTTAAGCCGAAGGCTATGCTCTGAGGACAGTGGCTCAGATGTTCTGGTGGTGACACCATGGTGACAGGAGACTCTCAGTCCACAACAGCCTAAACATAATGCAGCAAGTCACATTGCAGTTGCAGGCCAGAAAGCAGAGAAGTGGGCTGCAGACGGGCCAGACCATGACACTAAAGCCAACCCCTTAGTGATCTGTCTCCACCGTCATGGGCCCAAATTCCAAAGATTCTGCAATCTTCCAAAACAGAGCTACAAGCTGGGGACCAAGTGTTCAAACACATGGGTCCAGTAAGGGATGCTTCACATTTGAACTATAATGAGAAGTGAATTTAAATTGTCCAATATCCGTATCACCAAACACTATTCCAGCATTTCTTATAATGTGACCCGTGTTCTAACAACGTCAACAGTAAAATGTATACCTTTAGCCACTACTTCAAAATTAAAGGTACTTGGACCTGGATTGGTTTCCAATGTTAGAGATAATTTTTCTACCTTTAAACATTGGGGTCTCCATCATTCAGATTCCACAGCTTTGACATTCATTATCATTTGGGGAAGTGCTCAAAGAGAGTTTCTTCTTGAGGCTCTCGAGTGAGTCCTTGTATGAATCCCCTACCTTGTGTCTGAAATGGCTTCCTTGCTCCTTCCCTTAGGTACATCATCTAAGACTTCAATACTTAATCTCAACACTCTGCATCAAATGGTCACTGAAAAGTCTCTGCACCCCAATAAGCCTCTCTGCCAAAGCAATAATCCAAATCAGACCAATCAAACTGGATTAGAAAAAGCCCAGGTTTAATGGCTACCAAAGCTCCCAGGTGACTTTCCAGCCCCCCCCCCCGAAGACGTAAAAGGAAGACTGGAAAAACCACATGTTTGTTCTCTGGGGAGACAGTTTAACTACCCTGTGGGAGCAGTCTTGAGCATCTCTGGGGGGGTCATCGTTTGGTGGGCTTTCTTAGGGGTAGAGTCTGGACTGAGGCAACTTGGGGGGGAGGGGTTAGGGGTAGAGCCTCCAACCAAACATTCCAGACTCTTTGGATATATGGATGCCAGGGGCTATGGTGAAGCCTTCATCCAAACATTCTAGACTCTTTGGGTATATGGATTCCAGCTGGAGTGAAGCCTTTACCCAAACATTCCAAACTCTTTGGGTATATGGATGCCAGGGACTTGGGTGATGCTTGCAACCAAACATCCCAGACTCTTCGGGGTATAGGAGCGCTGGCTCAAGTCTGGCTACTTCCTGTGGGCATGGAGCAACATGGGGGAGAGGAGAGTTGGGAGTTGGTGGGCTAATGCTCAGTGAGAGGTGTGGGTGAAGAAGCATCAGATTAACTGCCATCCTGGAGACATCCTCAGGCATCTGTTCCTTGAGGAAGATGAGAAGGCAGGTTGCTAGGAGAAAAAAAATAGATTGTTATTACTGCCCCTAATAATGAATGGGGCTAGCCATGGGAAAGGTAATTAACTGCCAGAAAGAATGGGAGGGAGAAGTGCCCTGGCTGCACAGGAGAGGCAAGGGTGAATGAGTGAGATGAGAGCAGATATGCCCTTTAGAACCAGATTTCAGTTGTTGTGTAGGTGCCCATTTGAGCCTGGAGAGGTGGTACCAGTGGTGAAGTCCCAGGAGCTGGTGCAGATGCCGGCATTATCTAGGGGGCCCTCTGTAATTTGGTCTTGACCAAGACAGCAGGAGTGATCTGTAAAATATGCTTAAAAATGGGTGGGGTCAAAAATAGGCTCTGGAGACTTAGTTTTTACCAGATTTCTTGATAAGCAGCAGAACTTTTCCCTGCAGGTATCTCTAAGACAGCTGGGACAGATTGACATCTTGGTATCATAGCAAAAGGCTATGGCTTTAGGTTAGAAGACGAACATTTTAGAAGACAATTAAAGGAAATTGAAAACTCTGAACCTCTAAAGATACATCTGAAAACTGTTAATCCTGGACCATGAAGCCTGTGAAAGAGGCACACCTCTCTGTATTTTTAGCAGGAAACTTAAATAATGAACTAATGAGCTACCAGTATCCCAAGTCATCAGATGCCATCAGACAGATCTGAGAGTGATAAATAAATGAGCAGAAGTGAGACACCTTTCTCCAGCTACCCAGGCAATCCTAAGTTTCTCCGTGGTCTTGGGCGAACATCAATCTCAGAAACAATACTTGCCTTTAGCTGCAGAGCCCAGGAGGTCTGACAGATTTTCTTGTGGGGGTAGGGTTTAGTCTACCTATCTTGGCAGGATGAGATGATCAATCCCCTGATGTAGTGTCGTTCAATTTAGGCAGGGTCCAGGCAACAGATGAAGTGAAAGTCAGGTTTTTTTGCTGTGTGGGTAGCTTTGCCATATCCGAAGGCAAGCCTCCAGATGGAAGGTCTTCTGCAACCATGAATCTTCTTGGAGGAGCTATAGGATGCTGCAGGAGCTGGGATGCCTCTCTATCATAAGAAGCTCTTTTGTTGAATGTTATACTCTCAGATCTGTAAAGGCACTTGAGAATCAGGGTACCATTACCTGTCAGGTGTATCTAAATTTGACATAGAAGTTAAATTTAGATATAGTTTACTCAGTCAGTTACAGTTTACCAATGTCAGTAGAGGCAAGAAGAGTAGAAGGAATATTTTAGTAAGTCAAAGTATACTGGAGGTGGAATGTCTCCTTGGTAGGACCAGGGCACATGGGTACTCTTACTCAAGATGGCACTGAGGTTTTGCTTTGACCTCAACCAAAAATGGTGACTATTCACGTGTTTGTATTTTTCCAGAGCTGTTGTTACAAGTTTTACAGATTTTTAAATAAACACACATATACATACAGAGATAAAACAAGCACACTGTGGTCACATTATTTGCACATATATATTGACAGACAGATGAATAAAACTTTTTTCCTGGAAAGTGTACCAATTGACCAACTTAAAAATCCTGGAGTAGGCTGCAGGAGCCAGGTGAGCACACAGATGGTCCCATTGAGGGCCAGGTCAGCAGATGCTGTAAGGGAGAACAGAAACACAAGAAGGGAATGCCTATGCATCTCAGAGTTGGGGGGCAGGGAGAATGGATCCATTGCAGGGAGAATTGCAGCATGACCAGATCACCAGATCACGTGCTAGGAATGCAGAGAAAGAGCAAACAGCAAACGACAGATGACGACACAGTATCCAGAAACCATGGGCATATGGGGGTTTTGTTTACTTGTCCCTACACTGGCAAAAAAAAGTTTTAGGCGTTAAGGATGTATGGCATCAGATAGCCCCAATTTAAAAAGATTTTGTAAAGGGCAATCCAAGGGCATTTGGGAATCAAACTTTGAGTTTCAGGTGCCCATTTCAGAAGTCTATGCTGGGACAGGAGCCTAGCGCGATGAATCTACTGTGGTAGGCTTTGGGGCAAACAAAAATAGAGGGATGTGAGAAATTCCCTTGAACAGAACATGTCCTGAAAATGGGATCCCACAGGACAAGGCAGGTCCTTGTCCCGGTAACAGGTTGGGAGCCTGGTGCGGCTGCGTCTTTCTCAGGACAGCCGGAAAATCGCATGAGGCCCTGGGCCTCTAAGGCAATGACTTGCAAAGGACAACTTACCCAGTAGAAGCAGATCTTAGCCTGACAGAGAGCAGGTGCGGGGGAGAAGGATGTTTTCCCACCACATGGGCCTGGGCTGGTGAGAAAAACAGCCCTTTGATGGAACCTCCAGATGAAAAGTTTCTGCACCCCATAACCTCCTCCACCTATGCAATAATCCAAATCAGACCAAATCAGACCGAATTTTTAAGAAACCCAGGTTTAATGAATACAAATGCTCCTGGATGGCTTTCCAGCCCCACAGAGAGGAGACAGGAAAGGAAGACCAGAATACCACATGTTTGTTCTCTGGGGTGGGGGGCAGTTTAAATATCCTGTGGGAGCGGTCTTGAGCGTCTCTGGGAAGGGGTCATTGTTTGTCGGGCTTTCTTGGAGTGGAGTCTGGACTGAGGTAACCTGGGTGGGGGGAGGGAACTTTGGGCGGAGCCTCCACCCAAATGGTCCCCTCCATAATTGACCAAAGGATGCTCTTACGTTCTGACTCATGTAACTAAAACTTCAATAGATCTCAAGGTCCAGGCACTTGGGATTGGAATCAATGTCAAGAATCCAGATACAAACTGCAGAGACTCTCCTTGAGTGTTGCCTTTCCCCAATACCTATGCTCCTCTGTCCAGCCTCCTCCCTAGCTCAGCACACTGTGGGCACACTGACTTCTCTTCAGTCCAGGCCGCTTCCTTTCACTTTCCTCTCCCTTTTTTCTAACTCTCTGTTTGCTTTCTTCTCCTCCAAACTCCCACTGACATGTCTCTTCCTCAGTGGCAATGCCAGAACACCTCAGCCGAAACACAAATCCCCTGGGCTCTTCTGTCATCTGTTTTCCTTTGGGCACTACTTTGTTTGATTTTTGTCTATCTCTTACTACATCCATTCTATTTCTTGCCTTCCCAGCACCGTGGACACTTTCCATACATGGAAGATATTTAATGTGTTTGTTTGTGAGTGAATAAATAAAGGAGCTAATGAAAATTATTTCCTCTAACCCTTTAGGAATTCCACTGAAATCCCAATGTGAAAAAGGCCATTCATTATTATTTTCAAAACTTAGAATGCCACTGGACTCTTAAAAAAAATCAAGGAAGCCAGGTCAGAGGGAGGCTCACAGGTTCAGAGAACTTGCTGCTGTCCCAAAGGACTTGATTTCAGTTCCTAGCACCTAGGTTATTTGGGTCACAAGCACCTCTAACTCCAGCTCTAAGAGATCCAATGCCTTCCTCCAGCCTCAGTGGGCATTTACACACACATATGCAATCTGCCCTCATGCACACACATATGTACATAATTAAAGATAAAAACAAAATCTCTTAATTTGAATTCATAGAAATTAGCAATTTGGCCACAACTCAAAGAACAATATCTATCTATCTATCTATCTATCTATCTATCTATCTATCTATAGCTATAACAATACTTACAATATATATAGATATGTGTATGTATACACATGCATGCACACACACATATGGCTTCTGTGACAAGGGAGTTATGAGTTTATTCTATAGATGCAATGACTCAATGTGTAAATGTTCAGAAGCAGTAGAGAATGACAGTTTCTGGAAGTTGTAGAAGTTTGTGTTACACTTGGAAAGTGCGCATTACAACTTGGGAGGATAGGTTATATCTTGGGGAAAGCCATGAAAGACACTGCTGGATAGCTTGGAATATTTATATTGTGGTTCCATGATTGAGTGAATATATACATACATATATATATACATACACACATAAATATATATATATATATTCATCACTCTGTAAGCTTAGAATTTGTGCATGTGTGTGCATGTGCACATGTACAACATAATTTTAACCTCCTTTTAGTAAGTTGGCAAACCATGGCCAGACAAATTAATGCTATTTTATCTAATCACACCAGAAGTAAACTGCTTTATAAAAGTTTACTAGAAATCATGTCATTGATTGCCTTCCTGGTATGAGAACTTCCATTTTAAAACAGCATATAATTTAGACCCAGTACTTGGAAAAATTGCAAATAAGATTTTAGAAATATTCTAGAGTCACATCAAAATAGAACATCTGTGTAGAACCCTGCTTTGAAACAAATAATTCATCAATCTCTCTTGAAATCGTCTTCTCTCTTTGTCAAAGAGCAAGAGTGGATGGCACAACTTTAAGTTTCTATTGTTTCCCAAAGAGTGAAAAAAAATGGAACTTATTGGCACCCTCTTTGTTTCCAAATTAGGTCTGCCTCTGACAGACAGGTGGCTCATAAATTGATCTTTTTTCATGGAAATTATGGTGCACTTAATTTTTCTTAAGACCAAAGCTATAAATAGAAAGCGGGTCATTGTATCATAACAATGAATTATTATTATTTATGCACATTGAAGATGAGAGTTACTTGCCCTCATAAATTACCTCTTCATGACTCATTGAGTTCCTCCCAACCCATGAATACTGAGTTCCCTAATCTGTAAAGAGCTGGAGCAGTGAAGACAAAGCAGGAATGGGAGGAGCTTGGAGAATTCTTGAATTAAGGACTTAACATATTTACATAGCAGGTTTAAAAAGACGGTTCCTTGGCAGTCCACGCTAAATCAATGCTGCATAATTTGAGAAATAGCAGCCTGGTACTTCTTTCTTTTTTCTGACAAGGATAAGTGATGTCATTTTAACAACAGCACCACGTACTTTCTTGAGACTGCTTGTTAAAGAAAAAGGGGCCACCTCTGAAGAGCTCACATGTTGATAGCATGTTTAACCCCGTCATTTTCACACAGTCCATAATAAGTCATGCTTTTGTTTGTTGTTTTTGTTTTGTCACAGACTCCATTTATTTTCCTAGTTTTGAAATATATGCTATATAAATATTAGTTCTGTTAAATTCGTGAAAGGTTCAAAGAAAATTGAACCCGTGAAAGAAAGCATTCAATGGTCGAAGCCACTCTGTAATGAAGAAATTGTAGAGTTTATTGTTAGAAAGAAATGTTGGGCAGTTTTCTTAAAATGTATACCAATCGATTCATTAAGGTACAAGACAAAGGGTCCTCTAGCGAATTTGAGATGGGACAGATAAGCATTTGTAAGAGAGAAATGAGTCCCTCTCTCACAAATAATCTCCCCATATTTGTGGGGGAAATAAATCTGTGGGGCCAAAAAAAATCCATAGTGTCCTTATCATTTCAAATGTATAGAAGAGGTGCAGTCTATAAAACTTAAAACAACGATGCTGCCTGCACTTTTGAGGCACCACTGAACTCGCTGGAGACAGCATTTTAGTTTCTTCTCTAACAAAGGGAAAGCAGTAAGGATAAGGTTGAGGCCTTGTTAATTAAAGATCATTTTTTCTACTTTTAAACAATGGGATCGCCATCCTTCATGCTCCACAGACTTGGCATTTATCATCATTTTGGGAAGAGCTCTAAGAGAGTTTTCCCTTGTGGCTCTGATATAGAATAACACCTGATCTCCTGTTACTCTCCCAAGTTCCTATGTAAATACCTGTGACAAAAGTAAACATCTAAACTAGTACAGGTGGTCAATTGTAGAGTCAATGTACTACATAAATTTGCAATTAAGTCATGACTGTTTAACATGAAGTAGAATAGCCTCTAGCTGTTATATTCTCAGAAATTCCAATAAACTCTATAGTAAATTACACATATGTTCCCTTGTTTGAAGTGTCTCTGATTGAACCTGTCACATGAAGGGTTCTAATTACATCCACCCTTGTACCTGTTCTATTTCAGAAAACTCTAACAAGGGACAAAGCTCTTGTAGATCAAATGGACAGCAAACTGAGATGCATGATGAGAAAAGACATGGGAAATGCCCATGGTACTAGCCAGAATAGTAGTTTTCCATTTGTTTCATGAAATACTTGATAGTGGTAATGATATAAGATCATATAAGACAAAGGAAATGCACTACATGAATCCTTGCAAGACACTAGGGACGGAGGTCAGAGATGGACAGGTGAAGTTTATTCTCAAGTGTATTTCTCTGTACTTTCTCAAGGCTGCAACTGCGCATCAGAAGCTACTCAAAGCCAATGCCACCAAACAGACATCGGCATTTCTATTAGTATCATAGGAAACGAAATGTCCAAACCATGGAATCACTGCCAGTCCTGACACCCTGATGATTGACAAACAGGAGATCAGATAGACTGTCATCCTTCTACATGGATTAAAAACAGCACATAAAGAACAGCAGTGAAAACTGGAAAAATCATTCCGCCAAAGGTTCACAAGGACCAGACTCAAAAGAATTCATCAAGAAGACACAAAGAAAATACAGAAAACTGTTTGGCATATTAATAGACTGCAGGAAGATATGAGTTCTGTGTAACTAAAGGCTGCCATTAGCAAATCAAAGGAAAAGGAAATTAAGATTAGATTCAATGATAAATGAGATTAATAGGCATAGTAAGAATAATAGGAAAATCAAAATAGGAATGAATGGATAAAATTTTTCACATGCAATTAAAAAACAGGTGAATAGTCAGTGTTGAAAACCAAGTCACTACCGAGGAAGGGCGGAGTACGGAGAGTGAATGAAGTCTCGAGTGAGTGTATTGATAACCTGAGTACTACGTTATGTCACAGATGTCAGTGTCTTAGGCCCATCGGAATGGTAAAGTCTTCCCCTGGTCGGAGTAAGGATGCTGACATTGTGTGCAGAAAGTATGGACCACAATTTCGTCAGCTTGGAGGATGGCAGCCTAAGACTATTCCCCTACAAATACGACCAAGACAGGCTGCAGGGCAGCATTAGAGCAGTAATGATCCTCCTACCCCCAGCTATGCTTGTATTAATAATCACCTTCCTTCTTTCCTTCCTTCCTCCTCTCTCTCTCTCTCTCTCTCTCTCTCTCAGGGCCTACAGAGTTGTGAGCCTGTTCCACCTTGACTGTTGATGACAGGTGTGGCTACAAACTGGAGATTCTGACCTAGAGTGTGGTTAATTAGTTTTTTGGGTATAGAGGTGATTTGCTCCACTTGGACCAAAAGTTGGAGAATTCAAGTCTATTCCTTATATTACGTTAATGAAATCTGTAGCTTCCCTCTTCCCTTTTGGAGTGAAGTGTATAAGCGTGTAGATAATAAACGTGGTGGATTCAGTACTCACTGAATGTCCCTCCCAATGTTGTTCTGTGTTTCTGTCTTTTATTTTTCCTACATCTCTGTTCCTTTGGCGTTAATAATTCTAATCCTCACGCTCCTACTCTGGAATGCGTGAGTTTTGCTGAAGATGGTGTTTGACAGATGCCACCCAACATGAAGCTATGGACATATGGATCAGCAATGTGGGGCTGAGGACACATGACAGATAACTCACAGATGTGTGGGGCTGAGGACACACGACAGATAACTCACAGATGTGTGGCCAGCAGTACAGGAGACAACACGTAGGAAGTTGCAGAGAAAATATCACACCACATGTGTAGAGATGAAAATTGGGTACTCAGTAATAGTCAATAACAGACAATAAAAGATAATAAAGGAAGAAAGGTGGGAGTTGATATTCCGGGAGTAAAATTGTATATAATTGTACATATGGGACATTTATTTGGATGTATTTTGATAGCTAGAGGAGCTGGGTGGAGCCGAAACAAATGCAGAGATTTTCAGAGTTTGTAAATGTTACACTCCCTCATCTGTAGCCCTTGATGACCACGAACAGCTCCAGGACTCAGAGAGGTCAAGGTGCAGCTTTGCCTACACCACAGCCACAGGGGTTGCGGCTTAGCGGTGGAGAAGGGAAGGGAGTGCAGGGCGCAAAGCCTGGCTACCGCTGCAGGCTCTTGCCACTACGCCCGTGCGCACACGCTATAGCCGGCGCCTTCTAATTTTGCAAACTGCTAGCCTATGGAACTGCTGAGGCCTCCAGGAGCTGCTGCTGCCGGCGCAGCCAGTCTCTGGTCTATGGCGGAACCCCTGAGCCAGCTTCAGTTGCGAGGCTAGATCCTGGGTCCCAGCCTGACAACGGAGCCTCAAGCAGTCAAGTGTCTATTGTCATGCAAAGGCACCTCCAGCCTGGTGTCTGTGGAAACCTGTCAGCTAGGGACACTTGCAACTTGGATTTTACAGGGGATCCTGAGCCCCTCGGTGAGATTAAAACACAATTTTGAAAAGAAAATAAAAAAGGGAGTTATATCCCCCCTGTTTTTGTTGACAAGGACCTGATCCTGTATTAATATGGGGTTGAAGGCATATTTGAGCTTTGTTCACCGGAAGATAAAGCTTAATGAGATGATTTCATGTAAAATAGAGAAGTGCCACCCCTGAGGACATCGCAAAGGCTGAGGATCCCACAGAAGATGCGGACTGAGGTTCCTGAATCTGTGTTGACAGTTTATCCATACTTGGGTATCGTGGGACAGAGAATTCATTTTGCCAGTGTGGTATTCAATCTGCTGTTGAAATAAAAGACCTGAGAACTGAGACCTCAAAAAATTCCCCTTCTATGGGGAAGAGACTTTCCTCAATGAAGCACTATTCTGGAGACAGAGTGACTGAAGCCCCTCTTCAGATGAGGAGGACATAAAGGTTTCAGCTGCCAAGAGAGAGTGGGACCAGTTCAGAAACTTAGAAGCAGCCATGCAGCTGGACTTAAGAGAGAAAAAGACTCAAAGTTCACCTGTCACAGAAGCAGTTTCTTGTCTTTTGATGAGAATGGATTTAAGAGAATTGTGATTTGACAAATTGCATGTTTACATTAGAATTATGGTATTAACCTGTTAATGTTTGTAGTTAATTATAAAGATGTTTCTGATTAGAAAAACATTAGAGCTTATCTGAGAAAAAAATTGACATGGTAAATCCTTAGAAGGCAATCTCACTTCAGGGCATTATTAGGAGATATTGTGGCCACCGGAGTATGCGTATCACAAGGCATTATCTGCTTGCATATGATTAACTCTCTTGACAGAAAATTGACTCCAAAGGTGCACAGCACCTAGAGATGCGTTCTCCCTTAACCCTTTATTAACAGAAGCTGGTAGTCAGAGATGGGTACGATCTTATTCCCCCCAGACAATCTGAGACTGGATGTACATGACAGAATGTATGTACCTATATGGGGGTAAGTCTGGAAAATAGGAAAACGACTCCCAAGACAAGCAGAGTCATCTGTCCTGTAGCAGAAAAAAAATAAAAAGGGAAGAGCTGTGAGAGCCCACAGAGTTGTGAGACTGTTCTACCTTGACTGTTGACCACAGGTGTGGCTACAAACCGGAGATTCTGATCTAGGGTGTGGTTAATTAGTTTTTTGGGTGTAGAGGTGATCTGCTCCACTTGGACCAAAAGTTGGAGAATTCAAGTCTATTCCTTACATCATGTTGATGAAGTCTTAGCTTCCCCCTTCCCTTTTGGAGTGAAGTATATAAGCATGTAGATAATAAATGAGGTGGATTCAGTACTCACTGACTGTACCTCCCAATGCTGTTCTGTGTTTCTGTCTCTTATTTCCCTTATATCTCTGTTCCTTTTGCTTGCTAATTCTAATCCCCATGCTCCTACCCTGGAACATACGAGTTTTATTGAAGCTGATCTTTGACATCTTCCTTCCTCCTATCCACCCTTCCTTTTTCTTTCTTTCTTTCTTTCTTTCTTTCTTTCTTTCTTTCTTTCT